>JAKTRT010000047.1:0-103123 GCA_030579895.1 Sugiyamaella grinbergsii | reverse complement strand
TATGGATGATACATCTGTTATGTATGATACAGTTATGGATGATACACCAGTTGTGGATAGTCCTTTTAGTGAGTTTAGGATGATACAAAGAATGCTGTACAAGTCATGTACGGTAAGTTCCATGTTCAGTTGCTGAGACTGCTTACGCGTACTAACACATCTCAGAATCGTTAAACTTCATTTGAGATACTACTACTGTTACTGTATCTCATCATGGAGGATCGAGAGTAATATTGCCAGCCCCCACCGATCACTAGGTGTTCAAGTAGCTTGGCCACATTCAACGCTCTTTCCTTACTCGTTTTTTACTATGGTACTCCTGTTGAAATGGTTTAAATCTTAATATTACAACAGCATAAAATTACAATCATCACAGCATCAGAACCTCATAATATTTACAGCATCATCTCAGTATCATCCCAGTATCATAACACAATCCTCGTACCATCATAACAGTTTCCCCTTTTTACCATTCATAGTTAGTAAGTTATTATTATTATTATTGTTATTCCTATAAGTGACATGCATAACCAAGGACGACTATTCAAGTTTTGTAGGCTGTTTACGTTGAACCGTTTTGTTTTTGCTCTGTTCAAATCTATTTTGCGGAATTCCCCGTTATAACATAACATAGCATTATACGAATATTGGAAATCCTTTTCAGTACTTTTGGGTCTTCAGCAGGTACGCCTACTCGTGGGGAAACAGATATCGGCTGACTGGGAGGGGGTCGTCTGAGACGTGGTGACGCCCTAGGACTCAAACATATATCTTCTGTGGCGCTCCAAATATTCTTTCCATTGAACTAAATTATCCGACGTTTTATCAGGCATTCACAAATTCATCTCCATCAGTGTTTTGGTGGCTAAAGAACTCCTTTCCGTGTACATGCTAACGTGCCGGATCTTAAAATTTTAAAAAATGAGCATATACAATACTTTAGAGTCACAGGTGAACGTAGATATTTGTAAAATGTAGCAATATAGTTATATTCTCTTTCCTAGTTTCTTATTATTTTTATCTACTGCATTCGGATGACCCGGTTGTGTCTCCCAAACAGTTCATTCCAGGGGTAATCAATTTACAGGGAAAGGTGTTTGGGCTATAACCGAGCTCCTCAGTAATTATCATCAACATTTTCTAAGTAGGTTACCCCAGAGTTCCTTTGAAATTCTTAAGATCAATAAGAGTGTGACTTCATTCAATTGCTGCTATACCAAATATATCTAAGCAAAACTACCTCTATTTAGATTTAATATCAAACTTCTTCTAGTCCTCCCTCCATGGATATTCCCGGACATAGTATATTTCTGTTTTGTGATCCCCTGAAAACATATGCCTCATTCATACCTTATTTGGTAGTCAGGTGGCCACCGTTTACGACGAAAGTGAGAGTTTTATTAACTTCTCTGTCGTTACTTCTTACTTCTTTAAAGTATTTTGTAAAGTTATTATATTTATTTCATTAGCATAAAGTTAATCTAAGCAACGCCGAATAAACCTGCCGCTTTAGGGATCATGAAATCCTTAGATTTCGCCATTTTAACAACAAAATTGGGGAAAGACCAGCCCTTAAAAGCACCGACACCTCCGTTTTTTGAAATCGGTACAGCAATTG
The DNA here is from genome assembly GCA_030579895.1 of Sugiyamaella grinbergsii. NCBI lineage: Eukaryota > Fungi > Ascomycota > Dipodascomycetes > Dipodascales > Trichomonascaceae > Sugiyamaella > Sugiyamaella grinbergsii. The sequence goes on along the minus strand of JAKTRT010000047.1, from coordinate 101,505 downwards.
TAATATCCGATGTACGAGGATGGGGAGAAAGTTTGGAAGTAGAACTGACAAAATCATGCAGTAAAGTAGCCTCAAGAACGCCTTTTTGAACTCGATCTAAATCAATGACTGTCTTGGAAAGTCCGGAGACCACATCGCCTAGGGCATAAGCCGATTTCATACCTTTGACTCTTAAATAATCGTCAGTAACAACGAACTTTCTGTCATCAAGAACAGACGAGTCAAGGAACTGAGTATTTGCGTTAATTCCAACGACCGAAATATAAATATCAGTGGTAGTTTGAGAACCATCCGATAGTTTCAAGATAGTTTTACCATCAGCAGACAGTGAGGAAGATTGAATTTTTACGTTATTAACGACCCTGGCTCCAAGAGCAATAAGCTTCTTTTCGGCACTGTAACCAAGATTACCAAGCGACTCAAGTGGCCTTGAAGAACCAGTATAAAGGATGACATCCTTATCTTTATAAGTATCAGCCAACTCACCAGCAGTCTCAACTCCGGTTGGACCACCACCGCCAATAACAATCGTTTTGGCAGCACCAAACTGTTTGGTATGAGCTTTTATGGCGTTGATGCTTTCTTCATGACTGCCAACAAGCTTATAAGAAATGTCATCAGTTCTAGCACCTGTAGCAATGATGATCACGTCATAACTAGCAGTAGCTATCGTGCCATTGGGCTCACTATAGGTGACAACTTTGGAACCAGAGTCAACGCCAGTGGCAGTACCTTGAACAAAAGTGAATTGTGATTTAGGATACTTTGCCAATGCTTTTTCAATCGAAAAGAACACATCTTTAATCTTTTCTGGCTCAACAAGTAGACGGGGAGCACCTAAATTGAAATAGACATGAGTGGAAGCGGAAATCAAAGTTATATGGAACGATTCTTTTTCGAGTTTAGGATTGATCTTGTCAAGGATGAGCTTGACGGCAGCCAAGCCAGCGAAGTTTCCTCCGAGGATAACAAGTTCCTGAGCCATGGTTTGGTTTGTGACAGGACGCTTCAGTACAAAGCTTGGAAGGAGATTTTGGTTTCACAGATGTCCAGACACGATTCAACATCTGGTCTCAAGGTCTTTTATATCATTTTTTTAGATTGGCATGCGACGAAGGAGAGCTTCTGATCGGCGGGATATTTCCCGAAATAGAAATAACGTTTCCGATATCGTCCCAATAGGGAAATATCTCCTCGCCAAATCGGACATTAGTCAACTTCGCTCGGCTTTGTGAGGGTCGGCAGTCCGAACGCAGTGGGAAGCCGACGGAGCAAAAGCTTGGTAATGGCAGAGAGGTTACGCGCATAAATTGTTAGATGCTGGACGGCCATTGAGGAGGAGTAGTTGGCCAGAATGGAAGGAAGTGATGAAGGAAGAGGTGATGATAAGAAAGAGGAGGGAGGGAGAGAAGGGGTAAGAATCATGAGGTCATCTTTAGTAAAGAATTATAAATGCAACGTGTAGGAGATAAGAAATAGGAAGGAGCTTTGCAGGTTATTGGAAATCATTAAATGGTATCTATTAATAGGAGGAGCTTCTGTAGAATAGTTTCTGCTTTTCTAATAGCCTTTTCGCTGTGGCAGTACTGTATCTCTATAGTAACGTGTATGGATTTCATTTTCTTGTAATTCTGCTTGACAAGTAAAAGACATTGGCTAGAGTATAAGATACTTTATCTTCAGACGGGGGTCGTATAAAATAATGTAGTTATATACAAAGCTATTCCCAAGAAAATGGCATATAGAACAAAATTTTATTTTTTAAGATACAGTATGACTACCTACATATCCATCTCACACTTGAGCCTAATCACTGGAGACAGACCTTTCACCTCCTTCATCTCTGCTATTATCTTTACCGAATTTGGCCTGTACTATGACCGATTGCGTGACATCCCATAGAAAGTGCTCATGACTACTATACTTTGGCTGCCAACCCAATTTCCGAGCTCGCACAGCACGAGCTCGAGAATTACCACCATTAGCACTTCTATATGGGAACCCGCTCTTGTTATTGCCAAAGACTTGACTGTATTCAGCATCGCCTACAGTATCTTTAGGCGTAGGATGAGCTGTAAACCCCGCAGCAACTAGTCCATCTTGAACAGCTTGCCCAACCTCATTCCAAACGAACTCGCCGTTCTCAACAAAGAAAAATCCCGTATGTGCTCCTGGATGCTTTACATCGGCTAAAAGTAAGAGGATGTAAAAATCAGCCAAATCAATCACGTTGACCTGTGTCCAGGAATTCACCCCTTTACCAATGTTAAACGCTTGTCTGAGACGTATGAACTTGTTGATATGAAGGGGAATTTGAATCGATTGCACCGAGTCGGGGCCAGTTCCCAGACCCCAGATTGTAGGCGGCGCAACCACTGCAATATCAACTTCATCTGAATGTGCTTTTAAGAAGTTGAGCAAAACGAGATCCACATCTCTATGACTAGCAGTTTCGGGAATGCTGTTAATCTCATCCTCGTTATCGTCGTGATAGACAACATCAGTAGTCTTCAAGCCACCACTATCGTCAGTCAGTAGACCAGTTCCACTGGTGTGGATTAACAATGGTTTGATGACCTCTCCAGGACGACCTTTCCGGTCTTTTATAGCCAATTCCAATCCTTTGACAAAGTAAGTAGCCGCCGGTAAATGATCCGAGTGAGCAGTATCAATAGTCACATCAGCTTTGGCGACTTCTGAGACGATCACATCCTCGTCGTCTAAGGACCCCAACACGGGAATTATGAAGCTATCCACATTCCGATCCTTGGCCCACTTGGAAAGTAATTGAGCCTTCTTCTCTGTGCGGACCAGAGCACGAATGTGAACGTTATGGTGATCTATTCTAAAGATGTTAACTAGTTTTGCCAGAACGGTTCCGCCAATATAGCCAGTGGCACCAGTGAAAAAGATATTCAAGTTAACTAGATCAATAGCCATTTTCAGATAATTGATGAAAAAAGTAGATGAAGATTGGCAACCTTTTGGTTCTTTATATTCAGCGGGATAGGCATTGTGAAATGTGGGGGCCTAATTGCGTCAAAAATAGCGGTTGCTGGTGAGAAGCAAGCTTAATAATCAAAGACCGTGTGAGTTCTGGTAGCGTCGTTGGGAGATCAATTACCAACTCGTAATATCCGTATCTACTACTGGCGAGATGATCGATTATGACCGACACGGTCAAACATGTCATATGCTGGCAATATAAATAGGACGGTATTCGCCGTCGACCGCAGCGCTATCTACAACAGTCTACTATATTTCACATCCACGTTTTTTGTTATATAAATACTTTCATATAAACGCTTCACCCCCTGGAATGTCAGAAATGTCGCGAAGAGCTACTGCTCAGCCAGATGTCTGAGTATTTCAGCTGCGGATAAATTACTCCCCCTTACTCCCAATAGTTTTTCCGTGTAAACGTGCATATTTTTCCGGTGACTTGCAGCGACCGCTAGATTAAAGTTTCCCGCGCGGCATCTGTGGTTCCAACCACCATAGAACAAATGAATTCTAGACATTCAAAAAGTCAAAAAGTTAGCTGATTCCGAACCAGACGTCGTTGTTATATAGAACTCATGTGGGCATGTGTAACCGTATACTTTTGTCATAATAGAACCCGGTATAGAACGCATTTTCGTCTCTCTTTGTCTTAGATAGAGATGGTCAGAAATGGTCAACTACCGAGCAAGCCGCAGTGAGGTGATTCAATCGCAAACGCCAATCAATAGTATCCGAATCGTAATCCAACCTCCGAATAACTGTAAACTTACAGACAACGTGAAAAACTTCCGCAAAACATTCTGTCAAATGGCCCGATAAGGTCGGTCGCCTGTGACGTAAAGGTGCTTGATCCCAACTATTGTCTGCTTCTGCCCGACAAGATTTTTTTTTTCCTGCCTATTGTGGGTATGGGTAAACCCTTTGTGTGGATTATCCTTTATAGATACTGAAGGTCCACCAGGTGGGCAGATTGGTCAAAAAATCATTAGAGAAAGAAAGTTTGCGTGATTCAGAGAGCAAGAAGTTCGTATTAACAACACGCAATAATTTGTGAACGTTGTTGTTATTGAAGACGAAGACGACATAGTTTGGAATTGAGTTAGACGGTTTGCAAGTGAGTAACGAGAGATGAAGATGGAGATGGAGATGGGTGTGATGACTAGACCAGAGAACGGACGCAACCGTGAATTGTTTTGTTAAGAAACAAAAATAAATAATAGAAACTAACAAACAAACCAGCTTTGACAATTTTTCATATATTTTCTGTTTCCCGTGCTAATAGACAAGTGATTTTAAGTGAATTGTTAGGTAAGTGAGCTGTCAAGCCAACCCGACTGCTAATCTAACATCTTTGGTACAGAAATGGTTGGTATTGTAGAAGACGTATCATTTTTGTCGTTTGTGACCTCGGATGAGAAGCTATTCTCAGCAACCGTAGAGTTCTATAAAAAACTTGGGTTCAAAGTATATCAAGAGTATCGCCATAATTCACCCATCTCCGCAGTTGGTTTACAGAGTGTCAGCGCTCATGCTCAATCTTCTATTGCCGAAGAATGGTTGACTAGTATTCCCATTGACAACCAACCAACCAAAGAGTCAGTCGAAGGTAATGGCGCAAAAGTGGGATTCACTCCAATTGAGCCTACCGGTCCTAAGGGAGTCACTTTGAAGATCAGACTAGTCGCTAGCGGCCCTTGTGCTGAAGACGTACAGTCCAAGATCAATGCTCTGTTGAAGCATGGTGAAACTGGAGACTGGAGAGGAGACAGTCCTTCTTTTGTTCTTCATACAACAGACATTTTGAAAGTATCGGAGATTATCAAGGCCTCTGGCATTGGAAACGTGTTACAGGCTGATCCTATCGGTACTTCTCCTGTCGAAGTGTATGGCATTGACCCATTGGGTAACGTTATTGGATTCTCTCGAAGATCGAATCCTTTTACTGTTGCCCCAGACCCTATTCAGAGAGTCACCAGTGATGAATTCCTCAGTGACAAATCCGTCGGAGAACGATCCGGATCTGGTGCCTCTCCAATTGGCGGGGACAAGAAAAGAATAGCCGTCATGACATCTGGAGGCGATGCTCCTGGAATGAATGCAGCAGTAAGAGCAGTGATCCGTACTGCCATTTCAAGAGGCTGTGAAGCATACGCTATTTATGAAGGCTATGAAGGTCTTGTAAGAGGTAAAGATTATATTCGGGAAATGTCTTGGGATGACGTTCGTGGATTCTTGTCTATAGGAGGTACCAACATTGGTACTGCTAGATGTGCGAGATTCAGAGAGCGCGAAGGCAGACTCGAAGCAGCCAAGAACATGATTGAAGCCGGTATCGATGGGCTCATTGTTTGCGGCGGTGACGGTTCTCTTACTGGTGCCGACTTATTCCGGGCTGAGTGGCCCAGCTTGATCAGCGAATTGGCTGACAAGAAGCAAATCTCAAAAGAACTGGCCGAGGCTCATAAGCATTTATATATTTGTGGTCTTGTTGGATCTATTGATAATGATATGTCGTCCACTGACGCTACTATTGGTGCTTATTCATCTCTTGACCGTATTTGTGAAATGGTAGATTATATCGACGCTACTGCTCAGTCTCATTCAAGAGCATTTGTCATTGAAGTCATGGGCCGTCATTGTGGTTGGTTGGCTCTCATGGCTGGTATAGCAACTGGTGCCGATTATGTCTTTATCCCAGAGAAACCTCCCAAGTCGGAAAGTTGGAGCCATCAAATGGTCAACATTGTTAAAAGACACCGTGAGAGAGGTATGAGAAAGACCATAGTCATTGTCGCTGAAGGTGCTATTGACACTGAACTGAAGCCCATCACGCCTAATATGGTCAAGGACGTTCTTGTTGACCTTGGGCTTGATACAAGAATTACTACTCTCGGACACGTTCAAAGAGGTGGTACTGCTGTTGCGTTTGATCGTTTACTGGCCACTCTTCAAGGTGTCGATGCAGTAGATGCCATTCTGAGCGCCACTCCAGACACTCCTTCTCCTATGATTGGTATTATCGAAAACAAAATCGTCCGCCGGAACCTTGTTGAAGCGGTTGAATTGACCAAATCAGTTGCTGAGGCCATTGAAGCCAAGGATTTTGTCAAGGCCATGAGTCTTCGTGATACCGAATTCTGTGAGCACTTAGATAACTTCATGCTGCTTACTAGTGCAGATAATGTTCCCAAGTCGCCTGCTGCCAAACCACTCAATATCGCAGTTATCAATATTGGTGCTCCTGCCGGTGGTATGAATGCTGCTATTCGAGCTGCCGCCGCTTATTGTTTCTCTCGTGGCCATAAACCATATGCTATTCATAATGGATGGTCGGGTCTTGCTCGTCATGAGTCAGTTCGGGAAATCAACTGGCTTGAAGTCGAGCAATGGGCTATTCAGGGCGGTTGTGAAATCGGTACCAATCGTAACCTGCCTGAGGTCGACTTGGGCATGATTGCGTACTACTTCCAAAAGTATTCATTTGATGGATTGATCATTATTGGTGGGTTTGAAGCGTTCAATTCTCTTCAACAATTAGAGCAAGCGAGATTTTCATATCCTGCTTTCCGGATCCCCATGGTTTGTCTTCCAGCAACCATTTCAAATAATGTTCCCGGTACCGAATATTCGCTTGGTACTGATACGTGTTTGAACTCTCTTGTTGCTTATTGTGATGTTATCAAGCAATCAGCATCTGCTACCAGACATCGTGCGTTTGTTGTTGAAGTACAAGGTGGTAATAGTGGTTATGTTGCCGCTTATGCTGGACTTGTAACTGGTGCTCATATTATCTACACTCCAGAAGAAGGAATCAACTTCAATCAGTTGGGATCGGATATTAAATTCTTGAAGCAATGCTACAAAGAAGATCAAGGCCGTAACAGAGCAGGTCGTTTGATTGTACGTAACGAAAAGGCATCTAAAATCTTCACTACTCAAATGCTAGTTGACATTATCCATGAAGAGGCTAAAGGAGCCTTTGAAGCCAGAGAAGCCATCCCTGGTCATGTTCAACAAGGCGGTGTTCCATCTCCTATGGATAGAATCCGAGCTACCCGTCTTGCTATCCAATGTGTTCGTTTCCTTGAAGACAAGCAAACACTTCGTTATGGTCCTTTGGCCGAATCTACTGAGATGTACAGCGTTATTGGTATCCGTTCATCCAAGCTTGTGTTTACTCCTGTTTCTACTTTATGGGATAGTGAGACCGAAATCAGAACTCGTCGTCCCAACAAAGTGTTCTGGGGCGGTTTACTACGCACTGCTGAGATGATGACCGGCAGACCCAGACTAGAACCTTCTGTTTGATTGTTGAGTTGTTTCGTTTATTTTAATAATTTATATTTGCTAGATAATCTTTGCATTTGCGGAGGATCTAAGGCTGGGCCCTGCCCACCAGTAGCGGAACATACATACCCACGTATCGCGCTGGAATCTTTTTGTGATGATATAGAGTTAGCACCTAACGATACTTTCAGCATCGACCGTACGAGCTAAGAATACAAATGACTAAATGAACATTTGATTATAGTCTGATATAAAGTCGTTGAATTGAACACCACGAGATGGCCCAATAAAAGTGGCCATTATGCCGCATATAAGACGGCGCACTCCAAGAAACAAACGCCCCAAACATTATACTTCCCTTCTTCAAAGTGGTTTTTAAACGACAGAATACAGTAATTTATACATATTTTTACCGATGAACAACCTCAAAACTCTCAAAAACGTGGTTTCTTGCGTGGGTTATGATCCTTGCAGTCCATCGTAACATCATTCTGTCGCAAGCAATTGACATGAACATCCGCAATAGTTTAATGGCTAGAATCTCCGCCTGTCACGCGGGAGATCTGGGTTCGATTCCCAGTTGCGGAGCATCCTTTTTTTTTCGTGGTCCAATACCATAATTTTCAAAATAGAAATGACTACTGACTGACACGTCAAATCCGGCTACGAATAGTCAACACAACGAGTAGTAAGGTAGCCAGGCAGCCGGCCGACGCAAACAAGTAGATTAGCAAATTCAAAAAAAAGGTCATTAAAAAATAAATAAGTGGGAACACTCTATACAATAAAAAAAAGAATCCGCGCCGTCTACAGATTCTCCATGTCACAGATTAATAGGCTGATTTCAGCGCGCTTAGCAGCCTCTGCTAAAATATCAAATTGAAACACAGATGAAGATTCTATAGCCGACCCTTCACGAGGAGTCGTAGTGCCAGGGGCCAGAATCGAGTTGGGATCAAAATCGTATTCGTTACCTATTAATGGCATCATAGCTTGGTTGAGGCCCTGAAGGTTGTTTGAACTATTAAATTGGGATACTGGGCCTTCAAATGTATAAGCCGAAGCTGGAGACAGGGCTGAGGACGTGTAGGCAGTAGATAGGCCCGGAGGTGGGGAGGTCGTGATCCCGCATTCTAATGGAAGTTTGATGGCCGCCGATGTCGAATGATTATGATGTTGGTGTAAAGTTGTATAAGCTGAAAAGTCGCCCTGGCACCTTTCTCTGAGAGGAGAAGTTTGAATTGGTGAAACAGACATTGAGTAGGTAGGATTTTATATACGAGGTGTTTTTGAACGGAATTATCAGTCTGTGAATATTTTCTATCAGTTTATTAATATTTCTATCAGTTTGATTAAGGCTTTTGTACCAACTTCTATCACTTTATGAATACTTTAGCTTGGGTCGTTTTTTATAAGGCAGTAGAAATAGAAAGTGAAAAATATGAAAAATGTAAAAAAAAAAAAAAAAAAAATTCTGCTGATCAGGTTTTATTTATTTCTCTTTTCAATTTAATTAACCCTTTTACCCCAGCTCCGTTTCCTGCCTGCTCTGCTACCCCCTTCCCAAGCCCCCTTTCATGTCCAGATAACAGGGCCGAATCTGCAAGATAACTTACGTTATGGGGTAACTGGGAGATACCGGCTTAACCCAGGATAAAGAACCCGATGAAAAAAGTGGGGGTATCGAAGGTAAACGATTGGGGAAATAGACAGAGCCCCCCAAGGCTGTTTGGTCACCTTTCAAGGCGGAATGATGTTACGATAACGATGAAAGAAGTTACCGAGGAACAGGGCAAGAGTATAGTTCGAAGGTTCCGATGGTGAAGGGGCGTGAGAGTGAGTGACTGATTTCACATGAATGGTTTCGGCAGAATCAGGTCAGCAGCGGTCTGGTTGGACGGTTAGATGGGGGAGTGTAGCGTATAGCGGTAGGAGGATATATTGATGGGTAGGGTAGGGTAGTGGGAGTGGGAGTGGGAGCGGGAGTACCAGTGGGAGTGTGAGTGCGGGTGCGAGCGGGAATGCGAGTGGGAATGCGAGCGGGAGAGCGAGTGCGAAAGCGAGGGTGAGTGCGTGTGTGAGTGCGAGCGGGAGAGCGAGTGCGAGCGTGAGGGTGAGTGCGAGTGTGAGTGCGTGTGTGAGTGCGAGCGGGAGAGTCAGTGCGAGAGCGAGTGCAGGGTGGTGGTTGTATGTGATATTCGGATTATACGCCCGTTCTGTGGGCAAAAACCCCTGAGCCACGGTAACCATCGTACCGGTCAGTTAAGCGTTCAATGGGCTGTCCATCCCATACATTGGCAGGTGCTCAGTTTTGTTTCCCCGGGTGTACTCGGGCCTAATACGCAGTTGAACCAGGGTACGCGCCCTCCGCCAGCCAGGTTTCAATGGCAGCAGAAGGGAACTCCCGCCTGTCGGCCCAACATGCGGAGGAACTCGGGCTAAGTTCGTGGAATAATGAAAATAGAGTTTCCTGTAATGATTGACCGAGGGCGGTAGAGCAGATGCCGCACACCACAAACGACAATCACTTCCGCTTCGTATAAAAGATAAAGTACGATTGATTAGACAGGCCCTCACGCACTCGGATTAAACAATGCCGGTCTACCAGCGTCATCTCCGCGAAGCGGAGCTACAGGTCTGGGCAGAGCCCAGCCGCCGGAGGCCACACCCAAACCACCCCGTGGTCCGTTGATTATATAGCGTATTTATGAAGAGACAGATATGGTGCTAGCCTATACAACTCCACTCCAAGTCAGGTTCTTCTGGAAGACCATGTCGGTGACGGCCGACATCACGAACCCCATGGACTTGGTGTCCGTGGCACAAGTGCGATGGACGTAGATGGGACGACTGGGGAACTTGTTTTTGGCGACAAACAAATGTTCCAGATAGCTACAGACCTGATCTACGTCCAGTGGGTTGCCAATATAGTCCGGGTGGTAGTCGGTGAAGGGCGATCGTGATAGTTTGGTACGTAGAATATCGATTTTGTTCAGAAACAGGATGATGGGGGTATTTCGAAACCATCTGGTATCGCAGATTTGTTCAAACAATTCTAGGGCTTCTTTCATGCGATTGACCTCGTCGTCTTCAAACAGCACTTCATCATACTCCGAGACCGCGGCTACAAAGAGCACTGCGGTGACGTTATCGAAGCAGTGGATCCATTTATGTCTCTCAGTCCGCTGTCCGCCGACATCGAACATTCGCAAAGGAGTGCCATTGACCTTGAACATCATTTGGAAGATACCCGTGGTCTTGATTCGTCCAACGAGAATGTCGGTATCGGTCGCCTTGTATGAAGGGTTTGAGAAATCAAACACTTGGTCGAAATAGTGTTTAGCATTGACTTCCATTTGGAACAGGTTGGCGCTGTCGTGGACGCGGCGGATCCCTGAATCAAGGGTCCATAGGTCGTGGATAGCCTGAGCGACTTGTAAACGAGACGGCAGGGCCGTCCCAGCACCACCACCACCACCACCACCACCGGCCAACATGGCAGTTCCCTCGGACGCTGCCTCGGCCTCTTCATCCGACAGCTCGGAATAGCCGGTCGTTTCCACTTGTTCAGACAGAGTCATTATTGGTTTCTTGGCCTTGGGATGTGGTTCCATATCTACCCTATAATCGCTGAGAAACTTCCTTGCCTCGGGATTGAACTCCTTTTTCATAATGTCCCATTCGTCGGTCGTCAAGAGGATCTGCTTGGCCTTCTGTAGACCAGAAGCCTCTTGTTCACAGTCCAGAGGAATCCCTAATATAGGAGCCTGTTGAAGTAGTGTCCTCATTGACTGCACAGTATCGGACCAAATGACTTTGGAATACTGCATTCGTTCGAAATTAGTGAAGCCCGTTCCATGTAACAGTCTCATTTGCTTTAATACTGTCGACTTGCCTGATTCGCCTGCTCCAAGTAAAAGAATCTTCACGACGTTTGATTTCTTATTAGCATTTGAAAGAGCAGCATCGATCTCTTCGTTTCGTCTCGCCAGTCGTTTGTCCATGAATCCTGGTTTGATGGCCACAGTGCCTTTACGAGATCCTCCTCCATTACCTCCTCCACCACCACCACCACTATTTCTTTCTTTGCTCGTGCCACACCCCATTTTCAACCAACTTCTTATAACAACCTCCTATAATTCTAGATTAAATCACTCGTGAAAATTCAAAATAGCTCTTTTTCTTGATGACGGGATTATCTCCCTCTTCTCCTACCACAGATTGATATTTCCTATCGAGACGTCGTTTCGTTGCTGGTCTTACTATATTTATCAAAATGCAAAGTAGGAAACATGCCACAACCATCAAATAGACTATTTTACAGTTGAACCAATTTCCGATCAAAGCCACTCGGCCTGCTCCCCTTTTTTTTTTTTTCCACGCCCTCATGAGGCATCCATGCCTCATTGGAAATCTCCATCCGCGAACCTCACCGGTCCAAGCACTGTTTTTCCCGGATCACTTCGCCCTGCACTGATTGCAGATCCATCTGTCATATCTGCAAGATAAGCAACTCCCGACCGAAGAGTCCGTCTACCGGCGGCTGGGCTCTGCCATGACTCGTAGCTGCGCTTCGTGAAGTGATTCACCAGTTGTTAGACAGACAGACATTTTGACTCTTTGGGGGTGTCGAGCGAGGTCGGTGCGTCACGTGATTCGCTCCTGTCGCTGTGATCTCTCCAGCTTCGCGATTCCACGCCTGTTTGATATTTCTCCATTATCACCTCATCTCATTACCAGTTTCATATCATTCTTACGTTACAACCATTTTCTCCTACCTTGAACGCGTCCCTCCCCTACTCCCTCGCTAAACCTTCACACCCCCCCCGAACATCACTCTGGGTTAGGGTTTACCCGGGTCAAATTGAAATATTTCAGTGTTATTCCAATGTAAATATATACATATATACCTATATCGATCTTCCAGACAGACAATACTGACGCCTGTACTGTAAACACAAGTGTATCATTAACAACCTACATCTGTTCTGGCTATTATATTACAATGTCATTAAGTGACAGATTCAATCCCCGTCCTCTTGACGAAGACAAAGACGAAGATTATGAGGATATCTCTGTATCTGGATCTGACGAAGATGTCGAGGAGTCCAAGAAGGCTGCTGATTTGATTTCACAGCTTAACATTGGAGGCGACAAAAAAGAAGATATGAAGAAGGAAGAGATCGAAAAAGAAGAGATCGAAAAAGAAGATGTCAAAGAAGAAGAAATCAAAGAAGAAGAAATCAAAGAAGAAGTCAAAAAAGTGCCTGCCACGTCTGAACAGAAACCAGCCGCTGGAGACACCAAGTCAACCACTGACGATACTCCAGAATCCGACTCCAACTTAATCAAAACTACATACGAAGTCAGGGTCAAGCTCGCTGATTTACAGGCCGACCCGAACTCCCCACTATTCTCTGCTAAGCGGTTTGAGGACTTGGGGCTCAGTGAGGACCTTCTTAAAGGTCTTTACGCCATGAAGTTTTCGAAGCCATCGAAAATCCAAGAAAAAGCCCTGCCTCTGCTATTGTCTAGTCCGCCTCAGAACCTCATCGGGCAAAGTCAATCTGGTACTGGTAAGACCGCCGCGTTTACTTTGAATATGCTTTCAAGAGTCGATACTAAGGCCAACACAATCCAGGCCCTTTGCTTATCACCATCTCGTGAACTGGCTAGACAAACAATGGATGTTATAGAGACTATGGGCAAATATACCCAGATAACCACTGCTCTTGCCGTTCCAGACTCTTTTAAACGAAACGAAAAGTTAAACGCCCATGTTATAGTAGGAACGCCTGGTACTGTTGTTGACCTGGCCCGAAGGAGACATCTCGACTTATCTACGCTAAAGGTATTTGTATTAGATGAAGCGGATAATATGCTTGATCTGCAAGGAATGGCTGATCAGTGTAAACGGGTCAAGAAGATGATCAACCCGAGAGCGCAGCTGGTCCTATTCTCTGCTACTTTTGCAGACAATGTTTATAGGTATGCGTTAGACTTTGTCCCCCGGGCGAATGAAATCAGATTAAAGGCCGAGGAATTGAACGTTGACGGTATCAAACAGTTGTATATGGACTGTAAAGATGAGCAGCACAAATACGAGGTGCTTGTAGGACTATATGAGCTTCTGACCATTGGATCGTCCATCATCTTTGTCCGAACGAAAAGCACCGCCAACTTCCTGTACGGAAAAATGACCAAAGAGGGCCATAAGGTGTCTGTGTTGCATAGCGACTTGACGACCGAAGACCGTGATAAGCTCATCGACGACTTCAGAGACGGCCGTAGCAAAGTTCTCATCACCACCAACGTGCTATCACGAGGCATTGATATTGCATCCGTTTCCATGGTTGTCAACTACGACCTCCCCACTGACCAAAGCGGCCGCGCCGACCCGGCCACCTATCTGCACAGAATCGGTCGTACCGGTCGGTTCGGTCGCACGGGTGTGTCTATTTCGTTTGTGCATGATAGAAACTCGTTCAAAGTGTTGAACGACATCACCGACTACTTTGGCGAGGGTGGAATCACCATGACCAAGGTTCCTACCGACGACTGGGAAGAAATAGAAGATATAGTCAAGAAGGCCATAAAGGGCTAACTCTAATATACGTATTAACTGACGACCGGACTGTGCTCTGCCTCCGGCGGCTGGGCGCTGCCCAGACCCGTGGCTCCGCTTCGCGGAGGGCACAGCGCACCACGTCTGAGCAGCTGCCAGAGGCGAGCAGAAAGCGATTCGTAGGGCCTCTCCGCGAAGCGGAGCCACGGGTCTGGGCAGCGCCCAGCCGCCGGAGGCACAAGATGGGAGGCAGATAGATAAATAAGGGCGCTTAGGCTAGAATAGGGAGAGAAGGCTTGAGGATTCGGGACCCAGGTTGGCGAGTAGGACGTCGTCCAGGAGCTTTTCTTTGCGAAGGAGTTCTGTGTTTTTGAGCTTCTTGACCTGGGTCAGCTTGGCCTCGAGGTGTTCTTGCATTTCTAAGGACCAGATGAGCTTGCGTTTGAGCCTGTTGAGGGCACTGTTGGGTTCGGCCTCGTTCTCGTCGTCTGCGGATGGACTGTCGAGGTCATCGCTGTCGCTGTGGTGCTGGTTGTCGTAGAGGCTTTCTTTTTCTCTGAATTTTCTGATCTGTGCTAGAAGGCCCGGGTTCAATGCTTTGGCCCTGGCTAGCGGCTCTTTGGGCTCGTCGCCCCTGACCTTGGGATCGTCGTTGTTATCGATCTCGCCGACGCTATGGTCATAGCCGTGAACGGTCCGGATATGTTTTGCTAGAGCGTCTGCTCGGGGGAAATTGCGATCGCATTCAGGAATTATACAGTAAAACGGCCGCTCCCGGGTGTGGATTCGCATGTGTGAAACAAGCGCAAACCGCGACGGCTGAGCGACGCCTTTCCTAGGACATGTATCCCATTGGCAGGCATAGTTGGATTTGCGTACTCCGAAATGAGTATTGTGTAGATGCGAGACGAGGCTCTGGATGTCGTTTTCTTCTTTATTACAGCCCTCCCATCGACATGTTAGCGGTTGATGTTTGATATGGGATAGTTGGCTGCCTGTTTCCTCTCTGGTTACTAAAGTATCACATTCGTCTATCTCGTTTTTCAATTCGATCTGCTCTTCGTATGTGCTAGGTTCTCGATTAATGTCATTACTATCGTCATCGCTGATATCGTCCAGGCCGTCGTTTTCCGAATATCCGTCGTCTTCCGAGGATATGTCCTCGTCCTCGTCCTGTACTAGTAGTTCGGCGTCTTCATCGACTGTGTCTTCTTCTTCTTCTTCTTGTTCTTCTTTTTCTGGTAGTGCAGGTTTAGCTTCTCGGTCGTTTTCGGGTAGGCCTACGCTGTTGTCTACGTTTGTGGAATGTGCGGAGCCAGCGACGATTGTCGTAGAATCAGATGCTGTTCCTCCTTCTCCGCCAAGTAAATCACTCAATGGTATAGCGCCTCCGTTTCTCTTCACCGGCGTATATTCCGAGCTAATGTGAGCAGTGGGCGTTAGAGGAGTATTATTCGCCAGTGGATAGTCTGTCATTGTAAACGGAGATGGAGATGGAGATGGAGATGTAGATATCGATTGAGTTGAGTATTTCTAGTTACACCCATTCACAGAAGCCCAGTCTCTCGCGCACTAGTAAATAGCTGGTGCAGTCTCTTATTATTTCACAGCCCTCTGTCATGAAATATCTCGCTCGCTATCAAGCCCCGTACCGTAGGTTCACCTACTTATAAATGCGGCTCGACGAGATAATGTCAAAAAGTGGCAGTTATGGCTTATATGGGGTGGTTTACAAGAGCTCCCTTTTAATGCTAATACTAGTGAACTCATATGGAAATGAGCTCTTCTAGACTTTCAAGCACCTTATAAATACATTACTGGCAATATTTACTGATTTGGCCAAGCCACCAGCCCGCTACAGGCACCACCCATTCGGCGGCCGCCTCTTTCCATGCGGCACTCCTTCTTCACCGCCAGGGTTAGGACAGGCGGAAAATATATGAGATATGATTCATTTTCAAAAAAAACTCCACCGAACGCTCTCCCCTTTGCGCTCTAAACGGCATCACCTTCGATCTAGCAATTAGTCAATCGTATAGAAACGACACCGAGGGTTAACATCCCCATTCTCATTTTATAGATACTCCACCTCCTTAGTACAAAATGTCGGATTTCGCCTTGACAGTACTGGCTACTCTTAATAAAGAGGGAGCCATTCAAGACTCCAGAGTCACATTCCCAGGGGTCGAGTCCCAGGTCGTCCAGGGAGCGGTGACTTCCTTGGCAGCGAAAAGCATGGTCAGTTTCAAACAGATTGAAAAGGAACTATGGACACCTACTTCAGAAGGTGACGATATCGTCGAGAACGGGTCGCATGAAATCCGTCTTTATGACGAAGTAATCAAGTCGCTACAGGGCCTCAAGATTGCTGATGTTGGTAAAGTGCTTGGCCCCAGCGGCAAGGTCGGTCAACAAAGAGCATTCAAGAATGGCTGGGTCAAGAAAGATGGCGACATGCTTGTCAAAGGAGTTGAAGATAAGCCCGTCGATGTCACTAAAGAGCAATTGGTTATCATCAAGTCCACCGGAACGTTGAGCGATGGGAAAGAGCTAAACGAACTTAAAAAGCGTAAACTGGTGACCAAGACCAAATTGGTCTCGTATTCCATCGACAAAGGACGGGAATTCGCACTGGAAATCAAGAAGCTGGACACCGACTTGACCATTGAAATGTTACAATCGGGAGCGTGGAAGAGCGCGGAATTCAAGCCATACAATTTTTCTGCAGAAGGTATCAGCACGAATGGAGGCGCCTTCCATCCTCTTAACAAAGTGCGGGAAGAGTTCCGACAAATCTTCTTCTCCATGGGATTCACGGAAATGCCCACTAATCAATACGTAGAGAGCGGGTTCTGGAACTTTGATACGTTGTTTGTTCCTCAACAGCACCCAGCACGAGATCTTCAAGATACTTTCTACTTGAAAGACCCCGTCAAGGCCCTAGAACCCGAGGACAAGGTTTATTGGGACAATGTACGCAAGGTCCATGAAAATGGACAGTTCGGGTCCATTGGCTATAGATATCCTTGGAAACCCGAAGAGGCCACTAAACTGGTGCTACGAACCCATACCACGGCGGTATCAGCAGCCATTCTTCATAAGCTCGCACAGAACCCCGGGCCCGCCCGATATTTCAGTATCGACAAGGTTTTCCGTAACGAGGCGGTCGATGCCACACATTTGGCAGAGTTCCATCAAGTAGAAGGTGTCATTGCCGACTATAACCTGACTCTTGGAGACCTGATTGGATTCATGCAACGATACTTCTCCAAGATGGGCGTCAACCAGATCAGATTCAAGCCTGCATACAACCCATATACCGAGCCCAGTATGGAGATTTTCGGATACCACGAAGGGCTGGGCAAGTGGGTCGAAGTAGGCAACTCGGGTATGTTCCGACCGGAAATGCTCGAGTCCATGGGACTCCCTAAAGATCTGCGGGTTCACGGGTTCGGCCTCAGTCTGGAGCGTCCTACCATGATCAAGTACGCGGTGAGCAACATCCGCGAGCTGCTTGGCCACAAGGTCAGTCTCGACTTCATTGAGAACAACCCTGCCGTCAGATTCGAAGAAGCATTAGTATAGGTAAAAAAAAAAAAAGTGTGTCCTTCCCGTTATAGTAGTATTCGTAAATAATAACATCACCGCTAAACGTCTCATCGCGATCGGCTGGGTGCGGAGAAGAAATAAAGTTTCTGCCGTAAATTGCGAGCCGAGGAGCGAGCCAAGACCAGAGACTAAATGGCGACTACGGGCTAGGCTTGCTAGGACGACGGCACATGATTTGGCTTGCCAATTGCCATTGCTCATTGGGCCGACCGATAAGGCATGGCCTACCCAGCTCCTCCCAGCCGTTTAGAATCCAACTAAACAGCAGTTTCTTGCTGCTGCTGTTCCTGCTGAAGTAGCCGTTGCAGTTGCCGTTGCTATTGCAGCCATTGCAGCCATTGCAGTTGCCATTGTCGTTGCTGTTGCCATTGTCGTTGCTACTGCCGCTGCTACTGCCGCTGCTGCTGCTGCTTCTGGTTTGCGTAGCCCTTCCCGCCATCATCGCACCGCGAACTCAACTCCCCTCCCCCGGTTAATTCTCGGCCCACCCCTTCGTCCCCTTCCCCTACCAGCTCGCGAAGCGAGCACAACGGGTCTGGGCCGAGCCCAGCCGCCGGAGGCACGCACCCTTGTGTCGCCGCCCTAACCCGATTGCTGGTTTGACTGTTCTCGGGGCAGTAGAAACGCGGAAACGTCGCTGGGCCCCTTATCGTCCCTGCGGGACCAGCAACCCCCCTAACTGGGTCGCCCCATCCACCAGCCACTCCACAGCCCGGCACCGTGACCAGCAGGAGCCCTAACCCGCGCCGGCCCAGACAGATGTATAAACTTCCCCCTAATCCAGAGCTTGTTCCCTTTCTTTATTCTCACGCTCACTTTTTGTATCGCATCGCTTTTCAATCAATTGACTCGGTAAAAGTTGGGTTTTTTTTTCTCGTCTATAAAATTCAAAATGGTTACTTCTTCTGATATTGTCAAGATTATTCTTGGTAAGTGAATGAGATGGATGGTAGTGATAGTGGTTGGGTTGCTGGGTTGGTTGCTGGGTTGCTGGGATTGTTTGTCGGTCTTGACAATGGCAATTGCAAAACACGGTCTCCTAACAGAACATTTTCTAGCAATTCTTTTGCCTCCTGTGGCCGTCTTCATGGAAAGAGGATGTGGAATGCAACTTCTTATCAACGTTGTTCTCTGTTGTTTTGCGTGGTTCCCAGGGATGATACATGCGCTCTACGTAGTGTTCAGTACAAGATAAGGCGAGGAAGCGTTTTGAGCGTGCTTGAGAGTGTGCTTTGAGAGCGTGTTTCTTTTCTTGTTTCGTTCTCGTTCTTTTTTTGTCTGCTATTGTTTTGCTTTGTCTGTTTTGTTTTTGTTTGTCGAGTTCAATTCGTATATCTTCTATTGTCAATGTCTATTTCTATTCTTTTTTGTTATCTGTAGCGATTAGCTATACAAGTTCCGTGTGGTCCGTTGGTTAGAGAAAGATATTTCCATTTGTCGTCGTGTCGTGCCATTTCGGTTTCTGCCATCCCGTCCGCCTTTCCCTTCCGCCTTTCCCTTCCGCCTCAATCGATATACGAATTTAGTTCTGCGTTCGTTTTTGCTGCTTTCTGTTATTTTTGCTTATCTTATACTTTTTTAAATTATAATTTGTAAACTAATATAATAGTAAAAATCCATGTGGATACAAGGCATTTAAGATGGTGGATGTCATGTTCAGGAGTTGGGACATTGCAAGAGGTTCTGTTTGTACGTCGGTCATAGATGACGTTCAAGTATGCGAATACAAACCCATACAAGGCTATATAGGACTGCACCATTGAGTTGGGCAGCAAGTCTGACGGGAAGTAACGTAATCGGTGGATTCGAGTGGACTTGGGCGGACTGTTGCGGTACTAAGAGTATAACCTTATATTTGCTAGTACGTCTAGTCAGTTGAGTAATATAATGAAGTAGAGTACGATGAGAGTGCTACTGTACTAGTATATGGTATCACTACTCAGTACGGACCTCGATAACGTACCTCTATTCAGTACGGACCTCGATAACGTATCACTACTCAGTACGGACCTCGATAACGTATCACTACTCAGTACGGACATCGATAACGTATCACTACTCAGTAAGGACCTCGATATCTATTCAGTCCGGACCTCGACACCGTACCCCTATTCAGTCCGGACGTCGATACCGTACCTCTATTCAGTACGGAACCACTTAACAGTACCTCTACTCTGTACCCCTATTTAGTACCACTCTCTACGGCTTACCACTCTAACCAGTCTACATACCACTCTCTACAGTTTACCGCTCTCTACGACTCTGATACTCCCATTACCACTCTTTACAACTCTCTTTACAACTCTGTCCTACATACCACTCTACCACTCCCTCCTAAATACCACTCCACCACTCCCTCTATGCTACTACCTTTAAACTTCAAATGCTGCTCACATACGACCGGCACACTTCATACTGCCAGAGTTTAATCTTAATATAGAGCATCTACAATTGGTTATCAAGGCGTTGCGAGAGCAATCCGATTAGAGCCCATAATATCAGCCAGCCTCCTGAATCCATAGTTCTGCGTTGAGCTTCGGACGGTATATATAGTAGTATACTTTAATTCATGGCTTGCACCTCCTCCTCTTAAAGGTCCCACCGTTACGCCCAATCCAAACGCTCTGTGCAACTCTGTTTCTCTCGAAAAAAACGGCTACCAGAAATGACTATTGGTACAACGAATAATTGTCTTGCCAGTCTGACTTCCTATACCATGCATATATAGCTTATAGACAACCTAAATACATGAGACTTAACGATATGTAAAGAACTAGACCAGACATAAACCAAAGGCCACAACACAAGAACGCTCCAACAATGCCACCCAATATCTACTATATCCACTATATCTGTATACTCCCTCCAGAACCTCCATCAATACTACCCACACTACCACCAACATCACCAACACCACCTCACCTTATGCACAAAACGGCCCTGTTGAGACTGACATGTCGATCACAAGCTGACAGGACCCTGGCCGATCTTATTATCCGCCCACACGGCTGGGCTGCGAGTCCCTCGTTTTTCCTGACGTCCAGTTGCGCAGCTCCACCCATTATCACGAACCGGGCGGGCCTCCGGCGGCTGGGCGCTGCCCAGACCCGTTGTGCTCGCTTCGCGAGCGAGCTTGGGTGGCTGGCCGGAAGTTTATACATCAGAGGACTATTCATTTATCCGTTTACTCCTAGTCCTATTTGCTCCGCAGATTTCGTACTGCGCTAGCACAGCGGACTTTGGCACGGCGCGGTGTGGTCCACATGCAGCATTCTGGGCATGGAGGTGGGGGGTTGAGGAGCGTGAGGAAAGAGTGGACAGCCACACCGGCAACTAATGGCTACACTGGCTATTGGGGGTTACATTATCGATTAGCTACACTGGCTATCGAGAGCTACGTTAGATCCTCAAGGCTACGCTGGGTCCTCGAGGCTACACTGACTATCAGCAATAGCTCTGCTGGCTGTAGACAGGCACCCAGGAGAGATGAGGGCTCTGGCCGTTGATAAGAACGCTATGTGACCGCATAGAGGAACAACGACGGTCCGAGGTGAATGAATTAACCGGCCAAATGCCCATTCCAATACAAACGACACGAACAACAAACACAGCCCATGCTCTACCCCCATAGCCCATTGCCCACGGACAGAGACGCGGGGGTACCTGCCTCCGGCGGCTGGGCTCTGCCCAGACCCGTAGTGCTCGCTTCGCGAGCGGCTGGCTAACGTTCACGCCCACACTCTCGCTCGCGAAGCGAGCACTACGGGTCTGGGCAGAGCCCAGCCGCCGGAGGCCGGACCGGGGAGAAGTCGTGGGGTGGGGGGCGGTGACCGGGGAGGGGTCGGGGGCCATGCGTAATCGGTGCATGTTTTTTTGTTATCTTGCACGAGCTCCCCGGAGGGGGAGGGCACGGGCTCGTTGGCACGGCAGACGGCAGAGGGCGTGGCGCACGGCTCGCGGGAAGAGTGCCTCCGTGAGACAGTTGATAAGAGGCTTCTCCTCATTTCAGGGCCCGGACGTTTTCCCTGTGCGGTGCATATCGGGAGCACTCCCCGTAGCAAGAAGCCAGAAACCCCCAAACAAACCCCACCCAACACCACCAACACCCACATTCTTCTCTGGCTAGATTATCGCTCCCCACTCTGTATCGATTTATAAACTATCGGTGGAATCGATCGGTGTCTTGTTCCAGTTGTTGTGCTGTCCGCCCAGAGTGGGGAAGTCGCGGACACAATGGAACAGGTTTTCCGCTCATCCAGCCCATCGGTAAACGATTAGCCAGTTCAGATCCCAGTCGGTATTAGCCGTTTGGAGTTATCCGCTCGTGGATAGTGAGCCCGGCGCATGTTCTGTGCACCATCTCGGAAGGAAAGAACTTTTATAGCACTGAGGATTTTTATCCCATTAGGAAAGGATGTGCGGATTCCACGGTTGTCTCACCCCCGCAAGCGCACGAAAGGGCTTGCCAACAAGGGCAACACTAATAAACTGGGTGCGGAAAAGCGGACGGGCAGTCCGGTTTATGGGCGACGGAGTTTCTGGGGGCGTGTGCGTTGAAGCGTGGGGAGAGAAAGAGAGAGAGAAAGAGAGAACCCGGCTGGCTGCCTTTGGCGGCTGGCGCGCAGCACAGTCAGACTTATCGTGCTCGCTAACTTTACTTTGCAAGCCCATCGCGAAGTACCAATGAGCTCTCTCTACAAACAGGCTTCGGGTATTGGATTGGAACAAGGTCGTGTGCAAACCCCCTTCGGCACCACTAACGTTCTGTACTCCCTCCATTTGGTTACGTTTGAAACTCCGGGACTGGGCTCAATGGAGATGAAGGTCCCGGTTTTAGTTTATCCGGCCTACTGCTTACGTCGTAATCGGTGGGGGTCGTCCCCTTCGAGAGTCCCTGGGTTAGGGTATCGCCCGGGTGAGCACAGTTTTTCCGACATTTGCAGGTCGTATTTCAAGAGACACCCGTCGTCTATCCGACATTCCACGGTAACTTTAAAATAAAATTCATTTGCTAGTAATTTTCAATGGGACAGCTCAGTTTAGTTTCATAGAATAAATTAATCATTAAAATAAATACAAGTTCATATAGAAAAACAATCATAATACATAATTAGATACAGCTCAAGCTAATTAGATCAACTCATCAGCCTCCCAGTCCAGTCCTAATCTTTGATATAACTGAGACTGAACTTGAACCCAAACAACCTGCTTCTCATGACGAGTCAGGCTGGGCTTGGGTTTAGTGGTGGACATATTGTTCTTCAAGTAAGATGGGAAGTCGGGCGAGGTCGAGGAAGATGCCAGAAGCGCCTTTTTCAAGAGCGAGTTGGAAGAAGAAGAAGAAGAAGAAGACGATGAAGAAGAAGAAGACGAAGAAGAAGAATGAGAACCATTTTCTTTAGCCAACGCCTGCTTTTGACGCTTGAGTTGCATACAAACTCTCTTATAATCCAATCTACATTGTGCTTCACAGCCAAGGTTTAATAAATAGTTTTCAATGATGTTTCTCCATTCAGGTTTACTAAGAGGAACGAACTCGTTGTCATCGACCTGTTGGCTGGTGATTCGTCTTCTGGCTGCTTCCACGGTGTACTGAGCAGTCTGGATAAGAAACCGTTTATCGAAATTATGTTCCTTGTAGATATCTGAAGATACCAAAGTATCGACAATCTGTTCATTGGATGAATTCAAAGGCAGATACATCATTCGGTAGCCTGATTCGCATACCTGTGGTAAAGCGCCGTTCCATTCTGATTCCAGTTGACATACAATTAATAAAGACCGAACATCATTAACCGTCCAGTCGACAATGGCACGATCTGTGAATTTGGGTCGGCCAATATCATTTAACAGCCTTGGATCGGCAAGGACTTCCGGTGCATACATATCAGAGAATGATTTGGACAGCAAATCTTTTAAGGAGACGGTCTTGACTTGTTTTGAAACATGTTCAATATGAGAAAATGTTGGTTTTCCTAGACCCGGCGAGCTGACTCGGACGGTCGGAGACGACAGCAAGTTCTGTGGGATATGTTGAGAATGAGAGACCGAAGAGCGCATAGTAGAGATCATAGTAGACATGGCGGTATGGGTAGGGGACAAATGAAGAATAAGAGTGTAAAGTAAGAGGGTAGAATAAGAGCGAGAATAAGAGTGTAGAATAAGAGGGTAGAATAAGAGCGAGAATAAGAGCGTGGATTAAGAGTGTAGAATAAGAGCGTAGATTAAAAGCGAGAACAAGAACGAGAATAAGAGCGAGAATAAAAGCACACTGGTAGAATGGCAGCACAAATCATACAATAACAGCGCAACAACAATAACAAACCTGTACACTACACGTTTCACCCCTTTGATACAACTTAGTTGGAAAATAATCAGATAGCGAAAAGTCCGGGGATGAGAATTGTCATTCTTTTTATATCTGGTTCCTATCATCGGCGCCAGCTGCTAATCCAGCCGAAGATGTGGGGGCTGGAACAATGTTCCTCGTTGCTTTTTGTAAAGGATTTTCATTTATTTTTTTATTCGTCCTGCAACCCGGCAAAAGAGCCAACGTTGCTTTTGTTTCGGCACAACGATTGGCGATGGATAGATGGGGGGTTAAATGCGTGGGAGAGTTCTATCCGCGCGCTAGACGTTTAGGGACGGAAGAAATCGCGAGCTGCGGGTATGAAAGGGTGTGTACCCGTGAAATGTGTGTGGGGTCACCACCGAGTGTTTTGGGAGGGCAAAGTAAAATCAAGTAAGCCATTCAGTGAGACCCAGTGCCGTCATAGTGAGAACAAGTACCATCATTGGGAGACCAAGCACCGTCATTGTGAGGCCAAGCACCGCCGTTGTGAGGCCAAGTACCCCATTTACCCCCATTGTGAGGCCAAGTACCCCATTTCCCCCATTGTGAGACCAAGTACCCCAATGGTAGGAACAAATACCGCCATTACCCCCATTGTGAGACCCAACTCTAATGGTTGAAGAATGCCCATGATTTCGGTCGGTTGAATGTAATCATATGGTATGACCTGGCTATGGATAAATGAGTGTCCACCGATACAAGACTGTTGTTATTTCCTGGTCAATTCAGTTGGTAGCCCAGTTAATTCTATCATACATTGTACATAGCCAGGTCCACGCGATCCCTGGACTGCCGCAGCAGCGGCTAATGTTTCCTTGGGGTGCAGGCCGAACGACTTGGACCGAAACCAAGGTAACTTTGACGGAAATATAATTATCGTCTGATTTTATAAATAAGATTATAGTTTTAGAGTAATTTAGAATCGTGGGCAGCTAGTCGTGGCGTTCCGTTCCCGTGGTGGCAGTAGTTTCTACCGAGATTGTAGGTGAGGTTGGTGGTTATACCGATTTGTAGATGGGCTTGGAGGTTGTACCGATTTGTAGATGGGCTTGGAGGTTGTACCAATTTGTAGATAGCCCTGGTGGTTTCTACCGAGATTCTTAGATAGCCCTGGTGGTTTCTACCGAGATTCTTAGATAGTCTTGGTGTTTCTACCGAGATTCTTAGATAGTCTTGTTGTTTCTACCGATACATAGATAGCCCTGATAGTTCTACCGAGATTCTTTGATCGTTTGTACCGAGATTGGTAGATAGCCCTGATGGTTCTCCCGATTCATAGATAGCCCTGATAGTTCTACCGAGATTCTTTGATCGGTTCTACCGAGATTGGTAGATAGCCCTGATGGTTCTACCGATTTATAGATAGCCCCTGATAGGTCTACCGATTTGTAGATTATCCCTGGCGGTTTCTCCCGAAATATGAACCTGGTTTCACCTGGTTTCACCCGGTCATACTTCATACTTCAAGTTTTGGTAAATGTCACTCCAACGGTAGTGGTCGCCAGATGTCGGCATGTGAACCTTGCTGCCGGAGGAATGGTAGGTAAGCCTCAGGTATGTGACTTGTACCTAAGTCGTCGGTTGTCGTTCTCTGGGGTATACGTCTGGCGGCCGTCTGTGCCCCCCTGCCTATCTCCTCTAACCGCTCCACCTACTTCTTCTCTTGCTGTTACCGTTACCGTACCATCCATGTTCCCGACATTGCGACTTCCCCCACAAAATCGTGCATATAGAACCTGTTGTAGATGTCGGCAACAACATCATTCTTTCTTCTATAACCGCTACTTTCCGACCGAAAGACGTTTATAATGACTGATATCCATAGTCTCCTTGTTCATGGACGAAGCGATCGGCACCTCAAACAACACCTGCTTTATCTCCCTTGTATGTAAATAATGTCTTACTCGGCGGTCTCACCATTCTTTTGCACATGCGTTTTTCTGCCAGTTTATCTTGTTCTCCTCATCTAACGCCTGCGCTGAATCCGCTTCAGTACATGCTCTTACGGCCCACGATAAACATGAATCAATGTTTCACAGAGGCCTCCACCCTTGTGGGTGTGTAATCGGCTAAATTCGTGGTTTCTGATTCTTTACTTCCATTTGCTACCCTTAGCTTTGTGGTGTGCCTACATTTCCCCCCACCCCAAAACCCGCGTCGTCGTCCTCCTGGTCCCCCCAAATGTCTCAACCCCACATCCCATATTTATTCCTCAGCCTTTCGGATCTCGCTTACTATCTGGGGGAATTTCATCCCTTCTTTCCCACCATCCCGGATCGGGCCGATAGTGTTCTATAGATAAGACCAGAAATACTTATCCCATGATAAACGCAAATGAGACATGTTGTCTTCGTAAGCGCCAAATCTTAAAACCTATTCTGCCTACCAAATTCCTCCGCCTATTCCGAGGTGTGGTGCAGTTGGTATACAATCACTCCTGGCTATCACATGACTCATGACTCAGTTACTAGTGTTACTGCTCCTTATCGTAGCGGCTACCGGATCTATCTCGTCCTCCCACGCGTTTAACTGCTCTTTTTCCCGCGCGTCTAATACCACTTTGCGGTCTTTGTTTCTACGTCATATGGTCTATCGTCTCAAAAAGAAACAGATCTAGCATTAATGTGGTTCTCTATAGCAGCGACTCCTAACTAGCTCTGATGAGGCAACTATACAAGGCTGGGTCTATTGTTAGTGCGATGAGATCTCTTTGCCTCTGTTGCTTCCGACTAGGCCTTGTATAGATTTGTTTCCGAGCTCCATCGGTTCCATTGCATGAATGCCGAGGAATAACAGTGCGGCGCAACAGCCTTCCGGGAACGCCGCACGCGACGGTGGTGCCGCAGGCGGCTCGGCACCTCGTGCTACAGCCAATCATAACCAAAACAGTTGGAAATGCGGCCCCAACCCTAGCTTCGTGAGCGCGGTTATACATATCTGCGGCGCTGCTGCTTCACGCCGCACGCCGCACGCGATGGCCCTGCTGCCTCTGCCTCTGCGTGCTACAACCAATCATAACCAGACAGCTGTAGCCTCAACCCCAACCCTGCGTTCGTGAACCGGTTTTCTTGTCAAATTTCACCATTTCACCTCACATTGGTCCGAGAGATCGATACACAAAACCGACAAAATGAGTCTGACTAGCCTGCCAGCGCCTCGTAAGTATAGTAAACAATTGGAGTACAACAAGAGCCACATTCTTGGTTGTTATAAAAATCCATTTACGAGCCACGCTCCCTTCAGACGTTGGCTACTATTCTGTTCTCCACGACCAACTACTAACTTCGCCCAGTCTCGGAACAGGAGATGAAAGACAACAAAATCCCTATCCAATGGCGTGATAGATGTGCATCGTTACTAGTCCCTCTCAATAAGTGTAGACGGGAAGGAATGTTCTTACCATGGAACTGCCAACAGGAAAGACACGCTTATGAAGAATGCCAATGGTTAGATTTTCAAAGACGAGTCAAGCAATTGGAGAAAATCAAGGCCGACCGTGATGCTGCCGCTACTAATTAGGTGTTGGACAATCATATTTTTATTGCATTATGACTATTTAATATATACATATTAAAAAAGAAAACGTCCCCCCTCGTCCGACCTCGGTCGAGGCTCTGTCTGGATCCGAGATGTGCGACAACTTATAGACCTGGCTGGACAATTTCCCACTTTCAATCGGCCTATAACGACTGCTGCTTCTTACATTCAATACTCTTATTACAGTGCTGGTACCGACCGAATCCCTCCCGAAGCATACATACAAACTGAAACGAGATTCTACAATAAATAAATATATTGATTGATCGTAAACATGAAATTAAACATTAGAATAAAAAAAAAAATCTTAATACCAGTCGTATAGGCCGGTATTAGACGAGTATCGCAAATCGCAATTTTTTTTTAGCTTTGACATCCGGATTATCGTTTGGTATAGAAGTTCTTACAAAAACATCATCACTCGTCACATGTCCGAGTAGCATGCTGTAAAGGAGTAGGCGTCCTAGGGGAAATGAGCGGGAGGGATGGATTGGCCATTGCGTTATCACCAGTAGTTCCTTGAGAGGTGCGGAACTCTCGACGTTCCCGTAGTATTTCCGCCGCCTCGATTTCCCCTCGTTTTTTTACAAGCTTCGCATGGTATAACCCACAAGCGTTGCACAGAGTCCGCGCTCCATCTGGACCACGTCTCCATTCAGGAGTCTCCGAAATACCGCATTGATGACATCGGATTTCTTCTCGAGGCGATTGACGCGTACGTTTTCTAGAATGGCGCCGGTGTCCACTACCGTTACTTTCCAACTCGGAAGATTGTGACCGATGCCCTTCATCGAGATGCAGTCCACTCGGGCCGTTAACATATCCGTTATTGAAATGCTGGTGATGCATAGCTACAGCGCCATGAGCTTGAGCTTGCACTTGAGCTTGGGCTTGTGCTTGAGCCTGAGCCTGGGCTTGAGCCTGGGCTTGAGCTTCGGCAAGAGCGTGCTGATGTTGCTGTTGATCATACAGACGGTTATACCAATATTCTAAAAAGTCTCCAGCAAATCTTACTCGATGCAATAACGCATGAAGGTTCTCCAATTTTGGCGGTGTCTCAATAACTTCCTTGGCAGTGTTTGTAAAGTAAAACAAATGACTGGCAGTTTCTTCAACGTCACTTAGACGACTCACTAGTTCTGCTTCAAACGGACTATGAGCATTGCGGCTGTTCGCGACAAGGTCATGGCTACTATTAGTCATATTCGTTTGAACCAGTGGAGGAGGTGGCCCAGTCAGCTGATGAGGGTGACCAAGACTCATACTATGTGAAGTAGCATTATTAGACATGTGGCTATTTGACGACCCCAGACGCTCTCCATGGATGGCACTCAGAGAAGAACCATGAGATGCATGTAATCCTTGATTGTACGGGGATTGGTATGAGCCAGAAGGATGTGTACCATTTGAATTCTGGTTGTGATAGCCCATCGAATGATTGACCGACGAACCATTCATATCAGATCCTATAGTCGGATACTGAATATTAGAATGATTGGAACTGGCCATGATACTCGGGCTCGAAATGCCCGTCGTATGGTGAATTGGACGAAGAGCAGACGACATCGGCAGTCCATTTGGACGAACAAACGAAGGACCATTCATATCCGCCTGACGACTAGGCGATATTAGCGATGTTGACGTAGGAGACGTACTCGAATGAGTAGGTATACTACGAAGGGGCCCAGTACCAGAATGCGTCATGTTAGATTGAGATGTTGGTGAAACCACTCGATTGGACAAACCATTACCATTACCAGTCATAGGCATAGGACCATAATGACCAGGAGGCTTCGGATTAGCTTTGTCAATCTCATAAGGAGATCCTTGGGCTGTAGTAGGAGTAAGTCCTGGTCCAGAGACAGAGTACGTTTGACTTGTATCAGAATGGTTGGCTGTTATAATTGGCTTTAGAGCCATAGGAGGCCCATCGGCAGAACGCATTGATATTGAAGACGCTGTTGAACTGCTAGATACCAGATCAGGAAGTGGTGGCCGGGTCGGCGAGTCCGGTGAGGTAGCATTCACTGTTGATGATCCGTTAACAGCTCTAGCATGAGGTAGAACCGAATTGACCGATATTGGACGCTGATAGTCGGAATTGTGCGAGTCAGGCGGTGGATGCTGCAACTGCGGTTGTGGTTGTGGTTGTGGGAGTTGCAATTGTTGTTTCTTCTGGTACGGTTCGTCTGACGATCGTCTCGAAGATGGTGGAGAAAAGTAACCAGGAATACGAGTCTCCATTGTTCGATCACCAGTTCCTATTTCCTTTAACTTGTTTCGAGGCGACGGTGATACGGGAGACGGCCCAGGGTCGGCAACAGTGGTGGTAGTAGTCGAAGATGAAAACGGGGTCCAATTAGTCCCCACTACTAACCCCGTTGTTTTGACGCCAGGAACCGCACTAGTGGTGGATGGAGAACCACCGGGAGTTGGAGTACCACCAGCACTGGTATTTATAGACGATATGGACTCGCTGTTGCTATGAGATACAGGTCCAGGACCAATTGATGAAGTGGCTCGATAATGGATTGGAATCGTAGATGCTGGTGAAGATAAAGAATTTATCGATGGAATGTTACTAGTCGGTTGAAGCCGATTGGTTATGTGATCTATAGGAGGTAGCACCCTGAAAAGTCAGACGTTAGTATGAAGAACGAAAAAAAAAAAAATTCGAATTCCAAACCGCGACGGAGATTGATATAAACAGTGATTCGACATGACTGGGAGGATTTAGTCCCTCACATAGAACATGCATAATATATATGCATAACCGATCAAGCTCACGAAGTTATGCAAACACTTGGTCAGGAGCAAGAGGAGGGATAAATATTATGACGGAACCCGAGATATCAATTTACTTACCGATTTTCCATGGTTCATTTTTGTAAAAAAGACAGTTTCTAGATAGGTTTAAGATGAAAGATAAACGGCCAGCAAAAAAAAAAAGTCTGCAAAAAAAAAAATGTCAGTAAATCAATCGAGGCAAAACCAATTGCCTATATATATTATTGTTGAGTCAGCAGTAGTAGTAATGCAATAGTAACTTCAAACTTAATCATGTAGACTATCTCTTTATCTTCCTCAATCTGCTCGCACAATTGTTTTGAGTGATTAACCGAATCTTTCGCACAAAGCAGATTTTAAATTAGATTTTCCATTTTGCTACAGCATAACCGATAATGTCCATTATTTTTTTTTGCCCATAATCTAAATCACTACTGGATTAAGTAGCTGCAAGTGAGCAGACGGAATAAATTAGATAACCCAAACACTGCCCATAAAGTTTGTCTAGTCACGCTGACAAGCTTATCGGGGAAATACTGCTCTTACTGACTGCCTCCCAAACACGAATATAAATAGGCTAAAAAGTTTGTACAGAGCAAACTGGCAATATGGCTAATACTTGACTTACCTTGTTGAATCGACTAGAAAGCTTACGAGGTAGATGATCTAGTAATGTACATAAAGGGGGAGTCGAGTGGAGATGATATTAACAAGTGCAAAGTGAAGCAAACTTTGGTGGATAGTTGTTGCCGATAGTTGCTGAGATTGAAAAAAAGCAGATGACCTGGACTGTTGAGATGAATAATAAAGTACCGAAGAAGAATGACTTGTAGGTTAGTAGTGAGTAGTGATTGATAGCGATAGTAGAGATTGAATACAGTTGAAGTTAAGCTGATAGACGAAATTGAAGCGAAGTTGTTGTTTCAGATGAAGTTAAACAAGTCTATAGACGAAACTAGAGTCGATGGAGAAGTCAAGTCAAAGTCAAAGTGAAGTTTGAATAAAACCGAAGCTGGAACGAAGTGAAGGGACGGTAAGTCGAAGTGAAAGCAAGTCAAGACGAAATAGAAGTTGAGTTGGACTGGAATTGAAACTAAAGTAAAGTCAGATCGAATTGTAATGAAGTTGACGTCAAGTCAAGGCGAAGTCAGGCGAAGTCAGACCACGACAAGTCACACGAGGTCAAGTAGTCAAGTCGGTAATGAAATTGGTAGACAAAACTAATGACAAAATCTTCTCACAAATGGAAAATTCTAACTACGATAAAAATATACTAAAATTAACCGCTAACAAAGCTTATTGATTATATGTTCTCGCCCAGCAAGTTCAATGCTCTTATCATACATACATATAGACATATATATATATATATATATATTTATATGTCCACGTCCACTAAAATAAGACCCGCTGGGCTTCGACATATCTATTCCTTCGGCTCACGCTGCTTCTGGGTAGTAACTGCTCCAGGTACTAACGCACCAGGCCGGTACAAAAAGCAACTAGAAAAATAAACTTCTAAGCCAAAAGCAACGTGAGTACATGCAAAAAAGAGGTACTGCAAGCAGGGGAGATAGGAAATTATTATCGGCGCAGAATGCTACCATCCCAATCGGGCACAATATGGCTGCACATCTATGCATTAAACCGATTGCAATCTGCAACCTGTATCTCGCTTTGTGTGGAGAAAAAGCAATGGGCACAATTCATGTCAAGAAGCCATCTGCAGAACAATGCATGCAGACCAGTCAAATTAGCCCCGGACACAAAGGGCCCCCGGGAGGGCACAGGGACGGGGGGGAGGACAGGGGGAAGGCTAAGAATACGATGCAATTGGCAGTGTTGGCGCTGGCGTTACGGCTAGCATCCGAGGGTGACCTGACCGTCAACATCAGTACTAACCATGTCTTATCTTTCATCTCCCTATAGTGTTGAGACATATTTAAATCTCATGTCTGGTCATTTACCTTTACTAATATCTCATCTCTCTTGGTTAATATCTCATATCTCGTCACGGCTCATCCATCTCTAATCTCTCGTCTGTTCTCGATCCTGTCTCCTTCCTCCTCCCTCCCCAATCATCTCTGCCCTCGCCCATCTTTTTCAAGTCTCGGTCACCTCCCAGTAGCATTAAAGAGCATAAATTGCCTCTTTCCCAGCATATTAATCGTCTCTATTTCTAGTTAGGTGCAGAATTTAATGCCAGATTAATATGCTCTTTGAATAGGTTTTAAAGTTCCTCGTCAAATGTAATCTGCATCAATCTATGGATCTGCATGGTATGCTAGAAGGTTGGGTCGTATATCGGTTACGAATGGAGGCTAAACTCGGCAGACGGATGTCGACCAATCGAGTCGAAAAAAAAAAAAGGTATTGTCTCATCCCATATTACTTAACACTTGCCATAGCAACATCAAGACATGCCATGCCAGATATCCTTCAATGCCAAGTTTTTATAGTTGAGATTCTAGTCTTACGAGTTGCCCTATTTGATGACGGGATTATTCACTTCACGGTAAAAGAAAGCACCGGGATAAAGACATGAGAAATGAGAGATGGCAATCCAAGAAAAAGAAAACAAATATCCGGCTTGCGGATCGAGACAGGAAGGTATCTAGATTTTATTCTCGGCATCTAGACTTGTGATTCAATTATTACGCCTACAAAACGGTATGCCTGTCAAATCTACGCTGGATATTATTACCAAATCGAAAGTCGACTTAGAGGCTAACTCAATATTTTTTAAAATATAAAAAAATAAAAAAAATAAAATCACCTCCAGCATATATACCTAGCCTTGGGGAAAGAATCCTACCAAAATTTCTAAGCAAGATCAAGATGGTTCAGCCATCTTCCCCGTCCCGTCATCACTTGCCTGTTTCGCTGACTCGCTTACGACCTGGAGACAGTGCATTACGTTTCCGACTAGGACTGAACCTTATTACAGACGTAAAGCATGCATCAAGGTACAGTTCAGGCGGGTATGCAATTTTGAAAGCGAGATCATAAAGAAGGGCAACCATCGTTGAATGCATCTCCGAGGAATGCATATCTGGTGAACAAGAGCTCGTATAATCAACCAAGATTCCGGCAGGTGGGTATTTTTTTCAAACGTCAATTTGACGTTGGTGAGTCCCTAGTTGACTTAAACATTTGAATATTTACACTAGAGGACGTTATTAAACTTAATTTTGATTAAACCTCTTGGTAATGCATGAAACATGGTAGATCGCAACAAAGGCGATCAGATCGGAAGTTTCTTTTTGGCCAGTACAGGGGGGGTTGTTGGGATACAGTTTTTGTTTTGTTTTGAGTTTTATTTTTGACATGTTTAACTAACTGGTGGATTGTCGAGTAATTAAATCCCGTTTAATCTCGCAAAAAATCGGCGACTATGGACATTGCATAGTATTTTCTGATGCTCCTTACATGGCTACCTACCTGTATGGTAAAGACAATGGGCCACGGAAAATGGCGGATCTCAACCGGGCTACGCTCTTGGTTGCCGCTTCGCAAACCAAAAAATGCCGTTGAATATATTTCTATCACATGCGTTGTCTCGGTTGTGCTCTTGACAATTGATTCAGTCTGAAACTCTATTACGCTCGATTAAGATCTTAGCATTACGCCTTATCTTGGAACACTTAATTTAGTGACTAGGACTCACTGTCTGACAAGGCTTTCCCCTTCCCGACTTGCTTCCACTTGTGTCTCCACAAAATCATACCAACCGCTTTACATAACCCGTTCTATAGAAGCTTCTATGTTCAGGATGGCCCTGATCTTTGTCTACTGCCACTGGTATTTATGACATTTAAGCCTGGTGCTGACGCTGTACGGGTCGTCATTTCCAGATCTGACACTCTGCCTGTACGCGATCATCTTGTGAACAAGGATGAGACGCATTTTTCTTGTTTGCTTCAACTTTATATATTGACATAAGATTCATGATGAGCCTGCAACCTAAATAACAATTGCATTCCTCCATTCTTTTCTTAATCCAGGCTCGTGCTTATGCAAGCCATCTTCTGCTTGGTCCGATATCATTAGCGATTACTTGTTCCAGGTATTCGTAGACAATATTTTCGAAATGGAACGAAAGGCGGGTTCACGATCTGGTTTAGTGGCAGCCCTGGGCGGTCACCGTTGAGATTGGCAGACCGACTACGAAAAAAAAAAAAAAAAAAGAACTGCCTTTTGGTACCGGACTGTTAAATAGTCGTCAATTTCGAGCCGGTTCGTTCAGTCATCCTTTGTATGCCTATATTGAATTTCATCCTTTCTAGTTAAACCAATCAGTCCTAGCTTGTTCGCATGGCAGATCAACATTATGGCCTGATATGGGTCGTTCATTACCGTTCCGTAATGTAAAGCGCTACCGGAATATGTACGCACCAAGTACCTATCTTAATCAGATCTCCAGGAACTTCTTTAACGTGCCTGCCTATATCTCGCATATGCGAGTTATTGAATACCGGGAGACAAGGGGTTGGTTATTATTAAAAGCCCCCGAACTAGCGAATGTTATTTGTTCGCTGTTTTAGGGATGATTGCGGCGGTACTTGTCTCGAGGGAGTAGTAGATTTAGTTAGCGCCGAGGAAGCTGCTGGGGTGGCCCTTGAACGTCCGCCGTTGATGGGCCAGACCGCTGATGCGGTTGGCGCGACATCGTAGCCATCTACATAGTCGTCGTGTATATATTGCCGGGTTGTACAGTTAATAGGACGGGCTTTTCCACAAAGCATTGTATCTTCAGGTATCTCTATCTCTTAACCCAACTGGGATTGTATCTGCATTTTCTATATAGTCAATTCCAGCAGCACGGCTAGATATTTCACTGGGCAGATCGGACTGCCATTGAATGGCTGCCGTTGATAAGCTGCTGGATGACCTATTGCCGATACTTGAAACATTATAGCCCTCTATATCTCCCCTATAACTATTAACGTTTTCAACTTTCATGGTACCGACTACTTCTCAGACACACTCTACTCTCTCTTCCGTCTGTCTCTGTCCTCCCGTCTCTCTTATCTACTGCATCTCCACATCCGATTGCACGGCTAAAACATTCACCCCCAACAAATACTCCTTGCCAGTACGAGCGTTCAGCCCCAATGAATTCTTCGGTTGTGCTCAACGTTTATCCGTTCCCCCGTATACCAGAGTCTAGACACTCGAGTTTCACGTTCACTCCACGGTCACTGAACTTCACTTGACTTCACGTCACTTGTCTTCAACTCGCCAGTCAGCTGGTTAGCCAACCAATTGTGTCCCCCCTCTCTATCTACAAATGTCGCCGACAACCGACCACATCTATCAGAGCCCTCCTCCCAGTTGGCTATATGATCTGATGCTATGGGTCTTCACAGTAATTTTTAATTGTTTCTTCAGGAAAATCCTTCCTCGAGGCGCCTATAGAATCCCTAAAAAAGGTCCTGTCATATTCGTGGCGGCTCCTCATGCGAATCAGTTTGTTGATCCCATGATGTTAATGCAACAGGTCAAGTTTTCTTCCGGCAGAAGAATCTCGTTTCTAGTTGCTGAAGCAAGCATGAGAAGACCGTTTATCGGGTTCATGTCGTGGGCCACCAATGCAATTGGCGTTGTAAGGGCCCAGGATAATCAGAAAAAAGCATCTGGCACTATTTATCTGAAAGATGATGATCCATTAAGAATTCATGGCAATGGCACCAAATTCACTACTGAATGCCAGTCAAGTGGCCATGTTGGACTGCCTTATTCTTTGGGCATGAACGATATCGATGAAATCATTTCTGATACCGAATTGACTGTTCGGAAAGAATTCAAGCCCAAAGCACGGGACCTACTCCTTGAAGGCACCTCCTATAAAGTAGCCAATCGAGTCAATCATTCAGATATGTATCATCAAGTGTTCCGCCATCTTGATTCTGGCAACTGTCTAGGGATTTTCCCCGAAGGTGGTTCTCATGATAGACCCGACCTACTGCCTATAAAGGCTGGAGTAGCTATTATGGCCCTTGGTGCTCTGGCTGAGAATAGAAACTGTAATGTTAAGATTGTTCCCTGTGGAATGAACTATTTCCATCCTCATAAGTTCCGTTCCAGGGCGGTGATTGAGTTTGGTGACCCAATTGACGTTCCTTCTGAACTCATTGACCAGTACGTCGCAGGCGGCGACCAGAAGCGAAAAGCCGTGAAAACGCTTCTAGATAATGTCACCGTCGGACTAAAAAGTGTAACAATCACATGTCCTGATTATGATACACTAATGGCCATTCAAGCTGCTCGTAGACTCTATCTACCAAAAGATAAACAAGTTCCATTGTCAATTGTAGTCGAGCTTACACGAAGATTCACCCAAGGCTATAATCACTATAAAGATGACCCAAGAATCATTCATATGAGAGACATGGTATCTGCTTATAACCGTCAGTTGAGTGATCTAGGCATCAAGGATCATCAAGTTGAAACCGCTTCCTTGAGTCCTCAAAACGTCATTGGCAGATTAATGTTTCGTACTGTCAAGCTATTGATTTTACTAGTATTCAGTTTACCAGGGGCCATTTTGTTTTCCCCCATCTTTGTAGCAACAAAACGAATCTCCAAGAAAAAGGCTGCTCAGGCATTAAAAGCCAGTAGCGTGAAAATCGCTGCCAGAGACGTCCTGGCCACCTGGAAACTGCTGGTAGCTATGGGATTAACCCCAGTACTATATACATTCTACGCATTATTAGCCACCTGGCTATCATACAGATATGAGTTGGTTCCAAGACAGTTCAAATCTCTCGTTCTCGTAACGCTCGCTTCATACATCATATTACCATCAATCACCTACGCAGCATTGGTTATTGGCGAAACCGGTATGGACATTTTCAAATCGCTACGGCCGCTCGCATTAGCTCTCAATCCCAGCCATAAAAATACTCTCGCAAAATTAAAGTCTACTAGAGTTCATTTGATGGAAGAAATCACCGAGCTCGTCAACACCTTAGGACCGGAGTTGTATCCCGATTTCGATCATGATCGATTAATGAGATCGTCTACTTACGGTGACGATGCTGAATATCGCAAGTCGAGACGCGATCGCACAACTTCTAATGCCTCTCTATCTTCCCTAGCATCCAGTAATGGAGAGTACGATTCTACGGCTATTTCTCGAGTCAATTCGGAATTCGATCTCGCTGATATTCCATTATTCAGCTATGCTTCGTCTTCTTCAGGTCCCAATACTCCCAGTGGTCATAGTAGAGGCACGTCTGAATCATCTATTGAAGACAATACCTACTTCACTCTCGAAAAGGCCACTGGCAGAGAATCTTTTAATACTGAAATTAGTAAACGGATCCGCGGTGCAATGGCTGAAAGACAGAACCGTAACGACAACTGATTTTACTCCCTACCCCGTATTATTATATTGTACTATTCAATCTTGTTTTTATTTGCATTTATCCCTACATAGCATAGCAGAAAAAAAAGTTTTATTAATTACATGTGGATCTGATATTATTGATTATGGGACTACTCACACTACATGCTAACCATTATTCTCTCGTGGCAAAAAAAAAAAATTAAGGCCCCTCTTTCTATAGAAAACAAAATATTAACCTCGTCGGGTCGAATTTGTGGGAAAAGAGCGACCTAGAATCGCTGCGCAAATATTAAAAAAAAAATATGAATGTATTATCATTCATATCATTGGCACCGTTAACATACTTTGCAATACTTATAATAGTGGTCTCGTCGCAAACGTATACCGTTTGTGATCCGTTAAAAGTCGAAGGATGTGAGCCATGTAAAGCTCTGGGAACAGTGATCGCTGTCAACTTTACAGAAGGAGAATCTCCACTACTCACTCCGGTGGCATCCCCTGAACAGATCCGGTACACCCAAGAGGGCGCGGAATTCATAGTCTCGGAGCATGGGCATAATCCTACTTTACAATCTGATTTTTACATGATGTTTGGTAGGGTGGAAGTGATTCTAAAAGCATCTAAAGGAAGAGGGATCGTGTCGAGTTTTGTGCTCCAAAGCGATACCTTGGATGAAATCGACTTAGAATGGATAGGAGAAGATAACCGACGATTCCAATCAAACTTTTTCTCCAAAGGCGATACTAGCTCCTATGATAGAGGAGAGTTTCATCATTGTAAAGCTCCTCAAGAAGGATACCATAACTATACTATTGACTGGACCGACCAGCGAACTGTATGGTATTATGACAATCAGGAAGTGAGACGATTGCCTGAACAATCACCCTCTGGTTATCCACAAACACCAATGGCAATTAGAATAGGGTCTTGGGCTGGGGGTGATCCTGCCAATCCACCAGGGACCATTGAATGGGCAGGTGGGTTGACTGATTTCGCAGAGGGTCCGTTTGTATTCACAGTGAAGTCTCTTTTAGCAAAAGACTATTCAACGGGATTCGGGTATGCTTATGGAGATCAAAGCGGCACATGGATGTCTATACAAGCATTAGGAGGAGAGATAAACGGCGAAGTGGACAATGACGGTCTAGGATTGGACAAGTTTACACCGGAACCCAGTTATAATTCTCTACATGTGAATAAAGAACGGGGGAATCTGAGGGCCTCGGACCAGAATCTATTCCATGAATATGGCTCAAAGCATTTGAATCCCTCTACACAGCTGCTGGCGAACAGCGAGGTCGACAGAGGGAAAGCCGGAGCTGCAGTTGGCCGACCAGGCGAATTGGCGGGCCCCGACGGTCGCAACTGGGGCGGCGGCCTGGGCAAACTTCGAAACGACCGAGGAGGATATGCCGACAAGACACTCACGCCCTCACAAATCAATAACCTAAAAGGGGCATTGTCGTCGCTGAAAGGAAAAGAAGCCGACCGAGACGAGCTGTCGATAGCAGCATTTGGACGCGGCAAGTACCCCGAAACAAGCCCCTTTCCAATTGCATCGTCTGTCAAATATAAAGTCATCCAAGACAGCAAAAGCAGAAATGTCAACGACAGCATGAGCCTGCTCCTAGCAGTAGCAGCACTACTAGTATATATGAGCTTGATGTGACGGATCAGGGTGTAATTTAGACGTAATATAATGTTTGGCACGGGGCACGATTCGGAGGCGGGGGGGGGGGGTGGATGCCTCCGGCGGCCGGGCGCTGCCCGGACCCGTTGTGCTCGCTTCGCGAGCGGTCTGGGGAGGTGGAGGTGTAGCTTCTCAATACCCGTGAGAAGGGTCTGGAGATAGGTCCGAGCCGAGAACTCGGCGAGCCAGCGACAGGAGCTCGAGCAACAGCTCGCGATGGGCACTGATTGTGGCTAGGGTTTAATGATAAGACCGTTCCTCCCAACTCCTCCTTCCTGAATATCAGACCAGACCCTAACATCAGGAGCTTCATCCAATCAACGGATCTGTGAATTTCGCGATGCTGATTTTTTGAATTTTGGCATTTTCAATAGCGTCGAGAAGAGAGAGTTGGCAATAGTAACGGAAAATTACCGAAATATACACAAAAATGGTTAGTTTAGAAGGGTCAAGAGGTTATGCGGATGAGTAAATCTTTTGATTGAGGCGATAGACTGATAGTGATGGTTGTAAGGGTGGTGATAGTGATGGTGGTGGTAGGAATGGTGGTGGTAGGAATGGTGGTGGTAGGAATGGCGGTGGTAGTGATGGTGGTGGTGGTGGTGGTAGTGATGGTGGTGATGGTGGTGATAGGGGAAGTAGCGAAGCTTTGCAAAGAGTATTGCGACTGATTTTCTCTTCAGGGTTTAGTTGCAGCTCTAGCTAGGACCCTCGTTAACCAGACTTTCTACACCGTATCCTTCGACTCCTTAAGCTCCTTGTTCCTTCACTCAATGTCTAACCAATCTAACCCTTCACTAAATTCATTATACTAACATTATAGGCCTTTGCTACTACTATTTATAACACCATCTTCAAGAGAAACGCCGTTTTCGTCGGTACCGTTTTTGGTACTGCATTCTTTTACGATATGTAAGTGTTCAGAACCAGTGACAGCGTATATCATTATCAGTAGACTAACCTATATTATAGCATCTTCAACAAGACCATTGACAACTTCTTTGACAGTCAGAACAAGGGCGTAAGTAGAAGTACAAGTAGAAGTGGCATGTCATCATGGCCCTCGAGTACTAACAAATCCAGAAACAATGGAAGGATATCAGACATCGTTACATCACTGACGAAGAGTAAACTCTATTCATAGTCATCTGATTGCATATATACTATGAGTTAACAATAAAAGAATATAATATTATTATTGGTTGTGCGAGGCAGAGTGACCAGGCGTTGTCAGGATTCATTCTGTATTGTGTTTTAATGAGTGAGTAGGCATTTAAGCATTCATTTTATAGTGGGTCACATACCGGAGCATAGCAATAGCAGTAGCAGTAGCAATAACTATTTACTATGAGTTGTACTAGATAATTAAAGCTATCCTATTTAAGTGATGTTATATTGCTACTAGGCTTACTTCTACTACTTCTACTACGACTACAACTACTACTAATACTCTCAATATCAACCACTTATTGAGCTCTCCTTTTTTTGGTTGCCGAAATACCCCAACCCACAAATCTCACCGCCCATACTGACATTTCATCTCCTGCTTAATGATATATCTTTCTACGAAGAGGCAATTCTTACACCCATCGCGAAACCATCCGAACTCAAAGATAATAGAACCATCGATTTAGAAAAGGCGTCCGCTTAATTGACTAACAGCAAAGAAAACGAAAAGAAAAAAGCGAAAAAAAAACAACCTCTCCCACTGAAGATCTTTCTTTTATGATAATGTCTGGAGAATCGCCTGATCCCAACTATGTAAACGATCTGTTTCGATATCTGTTACAATGCCCAGAACGATTTAATTTCAAAAGTACCCCGACCGCCGCTACGGACTTGCGTAGAGTGTTATTCCGGGCTGCTTCCGTCAATGGCAAGTATATTGGCATGTTCTTTCCAGAGCTGTCGACAGATTCACAAAGTGTCGTAGATGGCAATGGAGAGGCGACGACGTCCAGCAGCTATACCAGTAGTGGCGACGACGAAGCCGATGCCCGACAACAGGATGCAATGGATACAGAAACAGGCCAGCGAGATCGAAAGAGGCGGAAGAGCCCAGAAAGAAACTGGATCATGAGTGATTCGGCACGCGACCCTGCCAATGTGGATCCTGCACATCCAGGCAGACCCTGTGTGCGGAAATTCCGTAAAGGAGAACCGACCTATCGTTGCTTGTAAGTATTGAAGTGGGTACAAACGCTTCAGCGCAGCCACCAGAAACAGCATCTAACAAAACATTTTAGAACCTGCGGTTTGGACGATACTTGCGTACTATGTCAATACTGCTATAACCCAGAAGACCACATAGACCACCAGGTCACAGTTCAAATCAGTCAAAAAGACTGTGGAGGCGTGTGTGATTGTGGAGACGCCGAAGCATGGGTCAAGCACTTCTCATGTAAATACCATTCTTTGGAGAACTACGAGAATAAACCTATTCCCGACGAGTTATACGCTGCTACTAAGAGAACGGTAGAGATAGCCATTGATTATATGATTGATGTGTTTTGTAATTCTCACCCGGGAGTCCAGAAGTTTAGTACTGCTGATGAAGTTCGTCAGAATGAGAAGGAATCACAACTCAGTGCCCAAGTGTACGGCCGTGAAGACAATGCTACAAATGGGAAGTACGTTCTTTCTTTATGGAATGATCAGAAGCATTCGTTTTCAGACGCATCCAATGTCATTTTAAGTGCCACTCATAAAACGACTGAATTCGCGCAAATGGTGACGAGGAGAATCGATTCCAACGGCCGCGCCAGTGTTATTGTGTCGGACGATCTACAAATGCTCATGGAAAAGAAGAAAATGATGGAAAAGACCGGACTCGTTAATACCGTGCGTAGTGCTAAAGACCACTTTAGAGAGGAAATGTGTGCTACCATTTGCTACTGGTTAGACGATTTATCTAAATCTTCTTTGAAATCAAACTATTTTGTGTTAAGGCTGATTATGAGTCAAGTATTCTGTAGTCCGTGGAACTATGGCACTCACCTTCTGAGACAAGGAGGAAGTTCCAATACTGGTACCAATGGTAGTACCAGTTCAGACGTGAGTGAAGACGCATCTTCGCTGATCCGCTTGCACTCTTCGTTAGAAGGGCCCTATATTCCAGATATCTCGAAAAGAACTAAACGAACTACTCATGTTCATATCCACGATCCCGATGAGGACGACGATGAAGATGAGGATGATATTTTCGAGGATGAAGAAGAAGAAGACGGCGGTGGTAGGGTCGATGAAGAGGATGACGAGTCGGGGCTTGGACAACATATAACTGCCAACTTTACTGATACTACTGGTGATGGTGGTGGCGGCGGCGGCCAGATTATGGAATATGATGTAAATGAGGACCCTCCTACTGTTCATGGATTAGTTGACACTCGTGTGCATGAAATCGGCGGTGATTCCGGGATGGACGTGTCAGCGGACACGGGCGCCGGTACTGATCGTAGGTCCACCCGTAGCACCGGAACTGAGACTATAATATCTAGAGCAGTGCCTTGTAAATCATGGGAAAACACTGGGCCTCCTCCACCTCCTCCGTACGGCCCTGGAAACTCTACCTCTCGCCAAGTAAGTGCCCGGGTTCAATATTTGATCTTTTTCGATATCAGACTGTGGAAGGAACTCAGATTGACGCTTCGTGACCTTTATATCTCCGTTCTAGTATCGAGTCCCGACTGTAAGATCCATCTCGGTCACTTCTATGCCCAATTATACCCTCAAATAGCCGAGTTATACATGCTTGCTGACCGAGAGCCCGAATGTTCAATTATCAGCAGTTTATCCACCCAACTTTTCACGACTCCAAGTATCGCTACCGATCTACTGAAATATGACTACTTCACTAGACTGGTAGCTGCTTTATATACCTTTTTCACAACGGGAGAAGTCGGCCCACCAACGGCCGTTGATCCAGAAGGATATATCAATCTCGACTCCAAAGTCTTGAAAAATCGGCGGTTTGGCCAGCTATTTCACGATATCGAGTACCTTCTTAACCGAAACACCGAAAAAGGGTTGGTTTCGTGCAATGTCGATCGAATCGCACAGGTGGCCGAGTTCATGTTGTTATTCCAAGGAATGTCGCCGCTTCGTCGTCAACGAGATAAGCATATCGAGTTTGAATCCGAGTTGTGGATTTATTTCTTCAATGCAGTTCCATATGTTCTTCAACTGGCCATCATAGTTGCGTCTGGCATCGGATCGTGTGGCGATAAAGGTCAGGCTAACAATTGTGTTGGAAAGGTTGTCGGGATTCTCGCTTCATGGGCGCTTGGTGACTATGCTAATCGATTCAAATCATCTGAAGTTGGCCCTGGTCGACTGGATTTCACTCTTGAAACTGTCAAATTCGCCGATAAGATTGTGGCCGTCGAGAGCATTGACTTTAAAGTTGAAAACCAATGGGTCAGTTTACACCACCCATTGAATAGCTATCTGTCGTGGCTAATAGAATACTCTGCCTTCAACGATGCCATTTCGCTGCGACAAGTGTTAATAGCTGGTATTAAAAATCACCTAAACCTTAGCACATTTGCTGCTTTAGATGATGAGAATCTGTTACAATTAGTCTTCGAGCATCCCATTAGAGTCCTTTCGTTATTGTCGCAAATCCATATTGGACTGTGGGTCAGAAATGGCTATTCGGTTCGAAGTCAGCTCCATCATTATCGTGAGTTCACTCTTCGTGATAGTGCGTTTGTGCGAGATGTGTTCATGGCCCAGACCGGTTTGATTGTCTTACGCCCTAATACAATTATGATCCAGTTATTATCACGATTTTCTCTTATTGACTGGCAATACAGTAAATTGTTTGACGATTCTCAGCGTATGTATATGGTTGAAGAATTCTTGCATCATTTAATATTTTTCCTCATGGAGCGCACTCAACTAATCGGGCTTTCCGAGAAAGACGTCAAGAAAAAGTATATTATCAAGGAGATTATACAATGCCTTTGCTTTAAAGATATGGCGTTCTCGGATGTTTGCAAGACGGTTCCGGACTCTCTATCAACCGACGAGATGTTTGAAACCATTTTGAGAGACCTTGCTATTTACAAACCGCCCAGTGGAGTTCGTGATTACGGATTATATCAACTTAAACCTGAATATTATAAAGACTTTGATACTCATTATATCCACTTTTCGTCTGCAAAGGTTGAAGAAGCAGAAGCAATAATCAAGACAAAAATACATAAATCCACCAGTGAGCCTATTGACTCGATTGTACACGAACCTCCACTAGAACCAATCATGTCTGGTCCATATTCTGGCTTGGCAGCGTTCTCCCGAACTGTACCATTTGGTAGATTTACCTATGACTTGTTATCCTATATCATTGCACATCGAACTGAGAATGCGAACGAAGGCGTATTAAATCAAGTCCTACAGTTGTT
The DNA here is from genome assembly GCA_030579895.1 of Sugiyamaella grinbergsii. Taxonomy (NCBI): domain Eukaryota; kingdom Fungi; phylum Ascomycota; class Dipodascomycetes; order Dipodascales; family Trichomonascaceae; genus Sugiyamaella; species Sugiyamaella grinbergsii. Next base: position 56,918 of record JAKTRT010000047.1, on the reverse strand, counting down.
CCATGTCATTGCATTGGATGATCTTATGCCCAAGCCTGAGCTGCAATTTGCGACGTCGTTTTCTTCACTTGCCGAGCTGTCTTGTGCAATTTCAGATGCTGATAAAGAACAGCCAAGTATCATCTCCATGTTATGTCAGTTGCTTGACTTGAGCGAGTTCAACGATTTCGAGGCTAAGATACGACGTATCCTGAATCTCCTGCGACAAAAGGATCCGCAATTGGTCGAACCGATTCTCACTTCACTGATTGGAGAAGATACATTTTTCACTAGAGACAGCACTCCCAAACCTGATGATTCTGGCGCCATTGAAAGAAAGAAGAGGCTTGGTCAAGAAAGGAAAGCAAAGATTCTTGCTGAATTCCAGAATCGTCAAAAGCAATTTGCGCAAATGAATATGACAGATGATATGGAGTTGGATGATGATGCTGATATGAAAGGAGGCAGTGACGGCATGAACTTCGATGAGGTTGAGGCTGATGGTAATGAGTGGAAATTCCCAGAGAGCCAGTGTATTCTTTGTCGCATGCCCGATGATAATAAACCAGGAAACAACAATGTATTTGGGTTAATGGGCTATGTCATGCATACCAAGGTTGTAAGGAATGTTCCATTAGACGACCCAGACTGGGTCTATGAAGCGTTTGGTAACGACAAGAATCTCGATTCGGATATCTCGGTAGACGACACTGATCATGCTGGTAACGAAAAATGGCAGCAATACCGACACGATTTACACGAGAACTGTAACATTGGACCCGGGTTCCCATCTACAAGTAGTGTTCGGGCCGCCATCATGACTGGTTGTGGTCACGGAGTGCATTTCCAATGTTATCAGGACTATTTAAAGTCCACTCGTAATAGAGGGCAACAGCTTACCAGGAACAATCCGGAGGATACCTCTCGAAGTGAATACCTTTGCCCGTTGTGTCGTGCGCTAAATAATACTTTCCTGCCTATTCTTTGGAAGTCTAACAACCGGACAGTGAGCAATTTTCTGAACATTACTGATACTAAATCGGTTGAAAAGTTTTCTGAAATCATCAGGCAAACATCTTCATTTGATGATATCATACGAGTTGAAGAATATGATGAAAAGATTTATAGAGACGGACGGGTAAATATGAATCCAAGCTATGCCCAGCTCATGGGCATGGGGCCTGATGAGACAACGGTTCCAGATGTCAAATTAGATCGAGCAATTAGTGAGCCTATTCAAAAGATTTATGACACCGGGCTGAGCAAAGAAGTAAATCCTGAAGCTGTCTATGTAGATGATCTCTATTCTATGGTTGGGTGTTTTGCACAAACCATCTCTGTGCTAGAAGTGTCTTTAAGAGGTAAAGGATACTCTAACCCCATGGGTGGCATTATAATGGATCAAATCCCTGCCCAATCTTTGCAAATGATCCGGGTATTTGGTGAACTGTGCAAGACTTATGTTACCTACGCGGTATCACTGGCTAAGAGAGAGGATAATAAGAATTATGTCAACGAACGTCATTATTTTCTGAACTATTATACGATTTTAAGATCAAAGAGCCCATATTCTAAAACGTCACTTTTCGAAGATTTTGTTTCCTCCGCCTTATTGACGTCACCAGCACGTGGACTGGAAGTGGGCATGTTTCTAAGATCCTACTATACTATGACCATAACTCAGATCTTGACATCAATTATTAATGAAGTTGCACGAAAGGCTCCATGGGTTTGGGATGAAAAGGTGTTTGATATTCCAGTTGGTAAACTAAGTGAAGAGGAACCAAGTAAGACGTTTGAATCTTTGAATGCAATTATTGGCGCTATCCGTCCCCACATTGAAACCACCCCAGACCAAGCAGTACATCAGTTATGGAGCAGGCCAGAATTCACGCAAGTAGTATATGGAATTCTTTGTAAATGCCTGGCCCCGTTTCTGCGCAAATGTTCCATCTTTGTATTTGCATTATGTGGAAACTACGACCCTTATGATTTCATGGGTTTCGGTAAAGATTTCCCAGAAATCGATAAACTTTGCGAATATCTAGGATTAGAAAGCATTGGAGCCATGTTACGAGCTATTACATCATCTTCAGGAGGACTCGAATCAATGGTGTTTGAGCAGTCTGCCAATGGAGGCTTTGGCGCCTTTACTGCGAAACTGGAATTCCCCGCAGTTGTTAGGTTACTACGGCTTCCACAAAGATTGGACGACTTTTTCAACCTTCGAAACAAGACATTGGCTGGTAAAGTCGCCACGGATCTTGTGCCGGATCCGGCCATTTGTCTGTTTTGTGGTACGAGCGTTGGCATGCAAATCCCGGCCTTTGAAAGAGATCGTACTACGGGTCAATGTCAAGACCATGTCAGACGATGTGGCATCGATGTTGGGATATTCTTATTGCCCAAACGGAGTTCGATGTTGCTCTTAAAGGGATCGCAAGGGTCCTTTTCCGAGGGACCATATCTTGACTTACACGGAGAAGCAGATGAGACAATGAGGTAAGTAATTTCTGGGAGTTTGGCACATATACCGACATGGAGACTAACAATAATTTCCAGACGAGGAAGACCGCAGTTTTTACAGCCAAATCGATATGATCATTTCATTCGCACCATGTGGCAGCAGCACGGAATCCCGAATTATATTGCTCGGAAACTAGACAGTGTGATTGATAACGGTGGATGGGAAACGTTGTAGAATTAGCAATTTATTTTTTATCTTATGAAACCAACCTCTGGTTCGTTGATTTTGCATGCTTCCGGCGGCTGGGCGCTGCCCAGACCCGTTGTGCGAGCGTTATCTAACCAGTTCGCGAAGTGAGCACTACGGGTCTGGACAGCATCCAGCCGCCGGAAGTAGTCAACTTCGAGGCACGATATTAAAAAAGATGTCTATAAATTACTGCTTGTCATCGCTAGAGATGGAAGTGGATTCTAATTTCTTTTCGACTTCGTCAACAGCAGGATTGGTGCCGGGGAATCGGGTACCCTTGTTCTTGACCTTTTTCTCTTTCTTGACTTCGCTGACGTCTGGTGGGTATGCAGCCCTCTCGAGTTCTTGGAATTCGGTGCTATTTAGGAACTCAGCACGAATAGGCTCGAGCAGTTTGATAATGGCATCGGAAACACCTGTCTTCAGATCGGGTGGGGATAACTTCTCAGACGCATAGTCAGCTTTGAGGTCTTCAATAGAGTTATAAGTGATGGCACCACCCCATTGTTCAGGACGGTCAATATGGAAAGACGCCTTTCCATCTCTGATTTCAGAAATGGGCATTACGACGAACTCAACAAATGAAATGAGTCCATTACCTTCAACGATTCCAGGAGCAGCAAACGCCTTGGAAATCTTCTTCTTAATAGCAGCAGGATCTTCAAGAAGGTCAATCTTGGAATTAGGATCAGAAGCAGACATCTTACCACCTTGAGTCAATCCTGGGACCATGGGGTTCATAAGATGGGCTCTCTTCTTGTATCCAATAGATGGGAGATTCTCCTCGGCAAGAACGAAGATCTTACGTTGGTCAACACCACCGAATTGAGCATCAACGCCAAGATGCTCTTCATCAAGAGCCTGCATAAGAGGATAGATAAGTCCACTTAATAGCGGGTTGGAGACTTGCTTGACAACATCAGCACCGGCTCTCTTGGCGTCATTCTGAGAAACAACATTACTTAGTCTGAAAATGTCCAAGGTGTATTTATCAGTGAGCTGATAAGACTTTCCAATGATGAACTTAAGACGGTCAATTGGAACACCAATGGATTTTAAAATAGCCTTGACCATGGCTGAGTAGTAGTTGACCCTGTATCCAACCAGCTCTAAGGGGGCCTTCATATTATCCAAAAAGGCATGTAAATCGGCCATAAGAACAATCACTTCACAACCTGCGGTTAAGAAATCGGCCAATTTGGTCATAGGGACAAAGTAACCACAATGAGGCCGCCCAGTAGGCGCAGTTCCCCAGTAAATCTTAAGTGGTCTATCTTGAGCGAGCACATCTTTAATGATTTGGCCATTAAGAGTTTCGTGAAGGTTTCTCGTAATAATATCGTACTTTTTCTCGGGGGTTAGAGAAGACATGGTTATGAGTAGTATGGATATTGATAAGAGGAGATGCTTAAGGAGTAGGCGATGAAGGACGAGGAGAAGCTTAAGTAGTAGGTGATGAAGGGCAGAGAGAGAAAGAGAATATGACGAGAGAAATGACTGATTTCTAAAAACGACCAATGGGTCATCACACCCTTGCCCTGGAGGAGTTGTGTACGGCTGGAATTTTTCAGCGAGATATATAGAGAGAGCAAGGCAGGTTAAGTAATCTGAATAGCATTCATTCATTTCGTGGTTTTTATAAACAATTGTTTCGTTTGATCGAATCTGCAGCTGCAATGGGGTCTAAAATGGATGATGATGTTATGGAAGATGATATCGATGTCACCCAACCGGCAGTGTCAAGCGATCTTGGTAGACCAGAAGAACCGTTTTACTTGCGATACTACTCTGGACATCAGGGACGATTTGGGCATGAATTTTTAGGTATGCTACTTGTCTAGTTATTTCGAGAAGCTGTGTGACGTGTCAACATCTCTAGACAGCGGCATTCAAAAGATCTGGGCAGAGGCCAGCCGCTGAGCGCTCTCTCTCCTCTCCCTACACCTCCTAACCTTATACCTCCCAGAATTCGATTTCCGACTCGAAGAAGAAGGCAAATCAGCCAATCTTCGATACGCAAATAACTCCAAATATAGAAACGACTCGCTAATCAAAAAAGAAGCCCGAGTGAGCCCGGCGATAATTAGCGAACTAAAGCGAATCATCGCTGAAAGTGAAATATTAAAGTGAGTTTGCGGTTCACGATCCGCTCCCATTGGGGTACAACTAACAATCCCTTTCAGAGAAGACGACGTTAAGTGGCCACCCAAGAACAGAGATGGTAAACAAGAATTGGAAGTAAGAATTGGTAAATATCATATTTCCTTCGAAGTAAGTGATGTCCCTTTTTGGTCCCATCCCAATTCGTCCATTTCCACCTGCTAACACTATGTACCATCCCAGACTGCCAAAATTGGGTCTCTCAGTGACGTTCAGAACAGCGACGACCCCGAGGGACTTCGAGTATTCTACTACCTAGTCCAGGATCTAAAAGCATTTGTATTTTCGCTCATGTCATTACATTTCAAGGTACGTTCTCATCCGCCTGCCCCCCTTGTATCACCCGCTAACCTGCTGTACAGATTAAACCTATTTAATGTCTTTTGCAACTCATATTCGTCCCTTTTCTATGCCTCCGGCGGCTGGGCTCTGCCCAGACCCGTGGCTCGCTTCGCTCGTCTGCTGGGTTGTTTGCACAATTCTATGCTGGTGGCTACTAGTGCGACGACGATGGTAGGTGAGTACAGGCACGGTACAGGCCCTTTTGATATTGCTTATATGGGTAGTCTAGTAGGTGATGGTACTACCATTGCAACTACGCAAGGGTCCGTCAACAGGGCCCTCAGGATCATCGGCTGATTTCAAGCTCCATGGCAGCAAGCTCCCGTTATATTCAACCAACAATGGCCACTCGTCCGCTTAAAACTACATCTACATTCGCCTCTCTACTACATTTCTACTCTCGAAACAGCTATTCTACTCTTAAACCTGCTCATCCATACCTCCGCCACGTCTCCATCTACTGGTCATATAAACCTGCATAATGCACGTTAATTATATTCCACCGAGACGCGATTCCTGAGCGCGCCGTAGCCGCGCCGGCGTGGATATTGTCTGTTTAGGGAAACTGGCTTAAAAAAATATATCAAGCCCGAACCGCATAATCTCATCGAGCGAGACCTAAATGTTAACTTTAGGTCTGGCATTCGACTCAGCAGTACTATAAAGGCGTATAAAGAATCGACAAGAGGCATATACGCGAAGCCAATATCCGAAACGTTAACTAGATAGAGTGTATGAATTGGAATCACAAAATACTATTAAGAGAAGCGTTTCCAAAAAAATTTCACAAAATACCATCGCATTCGTACTGTTGAACACCTACTCGACACGAAAGGTGCTCCTGGCGATTCCCATCATATCTTTATCTTTTAAAAGGTTTTGTTTTCCTATCCAAAAACTCAACTGACAGTGTAGACTATAGAACACCAGATCGAGTGTACCTGACCTACCCAGATGTACGGATATAATCCTTTAAAGCTTCCTAAGGATGCGAACAAGCCTCCAAACCCAAGCTCAAATGGCAAAGACCAACCGTTGATAGAGGTACCTGACTCACCTATCAGATCGTCTCAAGCTAAGCCTTTAGCATCTGGAGGTCAAAAGAGACCCACCTCGTATTATAGAAATGCCGCCAACAGCAACGGCGGACCTCGTAGTGTTAGCCCAGGAGCTGGATCAGAACCCGGATCCCACTCAAATGGAGATGGCTATAACGGAACTACTACCAGTGCTGCAAAGCCTTTTCCAATGCTCTTTGCTTCTGCTTCCAAAAAGCCGAGATTATCTTCTCCTGGGCCAGAACACCCTCCTGCTAACGACGTCAAGCCAGAACGACTATCTTCGCTTTCTGAACGATTTGCATTTCGCGGATCCGTTAATGGCTCTGGGGCCGGTGTTGCTGCTAACGGGTCCTCTCCGGCCTCTTTGTTAAACAAATATAGTGCTTTACTTGATGGTACTGGAAACAGAAGTACTCCAACCTCACAATCTAATGGCTACTCAAACGGAAGGGCTACCAACGGTACATCTAACCGACCATCTAGCTCCATTACGACTATGAGGGTCGATGAAGACCTCGTAACCCAGCTTCAGAACATGTATACATCTCCCATTGAGACTATCAAACTGGCAGTAAAGGTTTACAAGACCTTTGATAGAGCTTCCGAATGGTTATCTCAACTAGAGGCTAATAGAAAGTCTGGAAATGGTAGCGTTTACGTTAAACCAGTAGCTGCATCTACGGTTAGCAGTACTCCCGAGATCAACACTACAACCAAAAGAGAGGTATCGAAACCTACATTATCCATTCGCGATAGATTTAGTAGCTCCAGACAACAACAGAAAATCCACGAAGCTAATAACACTGGTGCTTTCAAGGACTTCATGGATGAAGAGGAAGAGTTATTAGCAGCTACTCCGCCTAAGAGTGCACCAAAGAGAAAGCTTGTAAAGATGTACGATGATGAGTACCCGGTTTCCGACGACAGTGAAGAAGAACATGAGTATCTGAGTCCCTCTGAGATAGAATTCGAAATCAGATTGTTAGACTTTCTTAACACTTCAGCGTTGGAAGATATTGTTGATGTATCATCATGCTCTGAAGACCAAGTTCAATTGCTTATTGACGCCCGTCCATTTGCATCGTTATCAGACGCAAAGTATGTCAATATTGAAGAACCTAAGGACGGAAAGACGAAAAGAAGAGGTGGTCAGAAGAAAAGTATCGGAGAGAAGATTGTCGATGCTAGTTATTCAGTAAGTATCACCAACAGCACATATGGCATTGTGAGAGATACAATAGACTAACGTATATAGATGCTCCGTGGATATGAAGCAGTCGATTCATTAATCCAAGAATGTTCGAATCTAGGTAATGAAGTAGCAGCAGGTATTAAACAATGGGGAGTTGATGTTCTCGGATCAAACAGCGAGCTCGAGATTACCGATGTTGTAAAACGTGACGACGAAGATGAAGACGAAGATGAAGATGGTATTAAGGTACTTCATAATAGAAATGGATATTTCACAGAGAAGCCAAAGCTACTTGCTGACGATTTGGAGCTGAAAAACTATCAGCAAGTTGGTATCAATTGGTTGTCTCTTTTGTACAAAAAGGGATTGTCGTGCATTTTGGCAGATGAGATGGGGTTGGGTAAAACCTGTCAGGTTATTGCATTTTTGGCCCATTTGAAAGAGATTGGTATAAAAGGACCCCATCTGGTTGTTGTTCCGGCATCAACGTTAGAAAACTGGCTACGAGAATTTAATCGATTCTGTCCTTCAATGGTTATTGAGCCTTACTATGGGTCAATGGATGAAAGGGCCAATATCCGTGACTCTCTACTACAGTCAGATAGTCAGTACGATGTCATGGTTACAACATATAATTTAGCATGTGGAGGTAAAGCGGATCATTCGTTTTTAAGAAGTCAGAGGTTTAATGTGTGTGTATACGATGAAGGGCATTTGCTAAAGAATAGTCAGTCGGAAAGATATAATAAGTTGATGAGGTTGAAAGCCCAGTTCCGTCTTTTACTGACTGGTACTCCTTTACAGAATAACTTGAGGGAGTTGGTTTCATTGTTGTCATTTATTCTTCCGGACATTTTCCAATCTCGAAAGGATGAATTAGCAGAGATTTTCAAACACAAGGCAAAAGCTACTAGTAAAGATGATGCTGATAATGCCAATAATGCCGCCAACCTACTACTATCAGAGCAGCGTATTAGTAAAGCCAAGACTATGATGACTCCGTTTGTGTTAAGACGTAAAAAGGATCAAGTCTTGAGCCATCTACCGGAAAAAAGTCATGTTATTGAATTTTGCGAAATGTCACAAGAGCAGCAACAAATATACGAACTGGAGCTTGAAACAAGTCGAAATGCAATTGCTGTTCGAGAAGCTGCTAAAGAAGCAGGTCAACAGCCTACTAGTGTTAAGAACATTGGTAACATTTTGATGCAGCTTCGAAAAGCGGCATTACACCCATTGCTTTTCAGAAGATTCTACGATGATAAGATCTTGAAGATAATGGCTAAAGAGATTATGCGTGAAGAGCGTTACCAAACAGCCAATAAGGAATATATTTATGAAGATATGGAAGTCATGACCGATTTCGAGCTTCATCGTCTTTGTGAGTCGTTTCCACGGACTATTGGCCATCATAAGCTTCCAGAAGATAAGTGGATGACGTCTGGTAAAGTAGCCAAATTAGAGAAATTGCTTCCACAGATGAAAAAGGATGGTGATCGAATTTTGATCTTTTCTCAGTTCACGCAAATGCTCGATATCCTGGAACGAGTATTGAATCATATGCAGATCTCGTTTCTTCGACTAGATGGGTCAACTCCGGTAGAGATCCGACAAGAGATGATTGACAAGTTCTATGACGAGAAGGATATTTCAGTGTTTCTACTGTCTACCAAGGCAGGTGGGTTTGGTATTAATCTTGCTTGTGCTAATGTTGTGATCATATATGATCTCAGTTTCAACCCTCACGATGATAAGCAAGCCGAAGACAGAGCACATCGGGTTGGACAAACGCGTGAAGTGCGAGTCATTCGAATGATTACGAAAGATACCATAGAAGAGAACATTCTACAGCTAGCGAATACGAAGCTTCAGCTTGATAAGAGTGTTAGTGATGAAGCAGACGAAGAAAAGCTTGAGCAATCAAACGTATCGTTAGTAGCTTCAATGCTCCTAAGCACGCAGCGAAAAAAATAGAGCCATAAGATAGATGAATAAATAACGGCATAGATAGTTATAGTTATTGCATATGAGTTGTGATCTGGGCACGGCCCAGAAGCAGTACTCGCGCGACTGGCCGTCTCGGGCAGCCTGGAAAATTATTTATATTTCGAGGGCATAGCCTCTTCATGCCATTGACTAGTCTATCGTTATATCATTGAAGACCATATACTCCTTACTGTTCGGTTCCTTCCTTCTTTTTCAAGTAAACAGTACGTGGACGACGTTCGTCAAGACTGGTCAAATCTAAGACGCTTCCAGGAGCAACACCACGGTGCGAAGGGTCGGGAACTGGCATAGCGTTATAATTCTCCTCGATGTTAGGTCTATTGTTCTTGGGACTAAGTAACAGAACCATATCTTCTCTTTGTCTAACGGCAGCTTCGACCCGTTGATTCAATAGAGCTCGTTGTTCATCTTTGGTTGGATGTTCGGGAATCAGCCAGTCTCCAATTAACGATTTGCTGGATGTCTTCTTAGCATAGACATTATCGTAGAGGATGAGTCCGAGGAACCCACCTCCAATGCCGAAATAGAGAAGAAGCGATTTCTAAACGTGTTAGGTCCTGTAGTGTATAGATCATTGGTTCAGGTGTCTGATAAACTTGGTTCACGATCGATTACCGGTAGTTCCAGGCCATACATTGAGTTTGGCTTGATCGATTCTAGCTCAAACGCTACAAGCTACCGCAACAGCCTACCAATCGACTTTACTTTCACAGAATCTGATAAATACGTACTTTGAATAATGCTAAAACTGTTAGAAACCGTCTCACATCTACAGATACCCGTCTCACATATACTACTTACGCTCTTCTGGTCCATAACTGTGATGGTTCATACGAACAAACAAACGTGAAGAAGCAATAGGGCTCCTTGAAGCTCTAAGCACAGGTCTGAACATTTCTAATTGTGTGTTTTAATGGAAATCTGAAGCTTCAAAACCACACTCGATTCACTTGGCCGATATGTTAGTTTGACGATATATTTCACCAATGTCACGATAATTGTCCAATCAGCGAGAAAGTAATGTGATTGAATGCTCAGGGTAAGCATGAAAATTTGGGACCAAAGCCGTGTGAAGCGAGGCACTAGCGGCTCACAGACACATACCGTCTCTGCGATTGATAGCGGTTAGGAATAGATAGATAGATAATTAGTAAATTATATAACCTCGACTCTCGTTATAGAGAATAAAAAAAAAGTACTAATAGAATGCCATTTGATATCTTGGCTCTAGGGTCCAATGGAAGTTATCAGCTGGGCCTAGGTCATGCAAATGATTTGTCAATTCCTGAAAAGATTGCCTGTGATTTCGATGGCACGAACATTAGTCGAATCATAAGCGGTGGGAATCATACATTATTTATTTCTGAAGCTGGGCATGTGTATGGGAGCGGCAGCAACAACCATGGTCAGCTAAGTGGAATTGATGATGAGATAGTCAAGACTCCAACGAAACTGAGTTTAATCAATAGCGAACCTCGTAGTAGGATTGCTGTAGCGGCGGCTGGTTGGGAATTCTCTATATTTGTAACTGCTAGTACAAATGAAGTACTGTCGTGTGGAAATGGACCAAAGGGCGAACTAGGAGCTGGTACGAACTCACTACAGCCAACTGGAAAAGTTAATCTAATAGCAGACTTTCCGCCAAAGGGAACTACAATCGTACAAATCTCTGCGGGATTAGCACATGTAGCGGTACTGCTGGATGATAATAGTGTTTGGGGCTGGGGGTCATCTCGTAAAGGACAGTTAGGCGAATCGAACTCTATTAATAAAATATGCCCCGAGCCAGTACAGGTATTCCGTAATGGCGATTCAGATTCAAAAGACCTGATCACGGATATCTGCTGTGGACGGGAGTTTACAGTTCTTGGGTTTGCGAACAGCGGAAAAATCCGCGTTCTAGGGGCCCACAAATGGGGGTTAGAACCGTACTTGGCATCGTCCACTCCGTTCCTAACTATTGATTGTGGATGGTCAACCGTCCATTCATTATCAGTCGATGGGACCACAGTCGGGTATTGGGGGAATAATAGCCACTTCCAGTATCCACCGCCGGCACTGGCAGAAACCAACCTCCAGTTTGATCAATTAATAGACGGAAGTGAACATTCAGTGATCATTACAAAAGATGGTCAAAATGTATATAGTTGGGGATGGGGTGAACACGGGAACTGTGGGGGTGAAGGGCTAGAAGATAATAATCGATTATACAAGCTATATACGACAGTTGGGAGCGGTAAACTAGTTAGAAATGTGTTTTGTGGCCATGCCACTACGTGGATTATAATAGATAATACATAAACTATGGCATGTACCAGACTCTTCTTGCTTAAAGTACAATTTAATAGACACCAAGGTCCAGTAAACTAAGTAATATGTATTGTCCTGGTTATTAGTCTTGGACAATTGTATCGACGGGTCTACCACTTGTCAGATAAGCCATCTTCTTTATTGTCCAGAAAAAAAATCGGTATTGAATGATTACTTTAAAACCCCCAAAGCTTTTCAGGCCATTTCAAAGTCACCATTCAATACACGGTAGAGAGAAATAAAATGTGAGAAGTAAGTGAGGAAAATTTCCATCTGTATAATAAATATTAAGTGCTCGAAGGACAGTGCAGAATACCTGGTATAAGAATATTCAAGTATGCCCTTGGTTATGGGTGACGAGCACAGACCAAGTGAGCCAGTATATTAATTGTGAGTCTCGAACGAAATAATATAGTAGTAGTTTGTGAATAGGAAGGTATTATTAAAAAACACATATCTACACACGTACGAATAGATACTCCAGACTGCTAGTTACTCTATCTACAGACACCCAGTTAATATGCGCTCATTATTGAGATATCAGAATAAACTATTCCTATAAGCAGGCGGAGACTGGGTGTTCTGTGCATAATAGCCCTGTATTCTATGCAGGGTTCCGGGTCGGCCCCTCTACGATTTGTAGGATAAAGACCAACGTAAAATGCCATTAGCAAGAGTTGGAAGGACAAGAGGATCAGGATTATAATGGAGCATACAGCGCAATTGATGAGTGTTTTCGGGCTTTGCAGTATGCTGGTAACTTATAAAGGCTGTATACTACCTATCTCTCTCAAATGCAAGCTATTCTATCAAGTCCAATTATCTTTCCACCATCACGCTACAAACACTCTCAGCCAGTTGATTACTTCAGAAATCCAACTCTACTCACATCCTATTCTAAACAAACCACTCTATATAAAATCCACAGCCAACTCTGATCTGGGAAATTCCTACTGACCCTCTGCCGCCTGTAATTCTTGCCTACTACGCGGTATGATCTTCACGCCGCATATGTCGCGTCGGTGTTTATTTACAAAATCATTTGGTTCCAATATGCAGTTTAATTTTCATGATCTCATTCCAACAGTTTTCTCATGGATTAGAGAGTCGGGTTTATTACGAGGGGTTATACGAGCTGATGGGAATATAAGAGAGTAGTGAAAGGATTGGAAATAGTAAGTAAGACGCGTTCTTGTGTATAGCATGAGATAGAGTAGATTATATCACTAACAAGTCTAAAGAATACCTCATGATGGAAGTAGATCACTGGACGAGCTCCAGTATTGGATCTGAGCTAGGGCTCGAATCAGAGGCCGAGCTACCGGATGATATTGCTGTAAAGTTACGAGAAATAAGGAATGCCAAAGAGCTAGCGAGAGAGAGAGCATTACTGGCTAAAGTGGATGAGGAGGAAGAGGAAGAAAGTGACGAGGAGAGCGAAGAAGAGAGCGAGGAAGAGAAAGAGGAAGATGGAGATGGAGAGAGACATGGAAATGAAGAGCTGGACCATAGGACGAGTAAAACTGAAAACTTGCAAAGTGAAGAGTTGGATGCTAACGTCAATGCTGAGATTGAAAACGAGAGCGATGAGAATCAAGACGTTGAAGAAGAAATGGACGTCGATGACGAGGAAGAGAAAGCAAATAACGAGAAGCTGTGGCTGGAAGGAGTGGGACGAACAGAAGAGGACGACGACGATGACGAAGAAAAGGATGAACATGTCGTGAGCGTGGAAGACGTAGACGAAGAGTCTGAACAGTCTGAAAACGCCGAAGAAAACGACCAACCTCCAACAGAAGACGTATCACAACCATCGCGGTCAAACTGGCGGCAAGCCACTCCTCATTCGCTACCACCATCATCCAAATCTCCCCCTCCTACTACCACCATAGCCAACCCGCAACCAAAGCACCCTCCTCCTCCTCCTCCCATCCGCCCGAATTACTCTCGCTATCGCACAAACGAATCCGAAATCAGACATGAAATAACATCGCTGGAAGAAGCATTCAACGGCCTCATCGACAACTACTATCTGCTCGATAAGATCGGCCAAGGAACTTTCAGCTCAGTATACAAAGGAGTCGATTTATGCTATCACAAAGTACATAACCAATGGGAAGAATATTATAATAACAGCAGTCATACATCCAATGCATCTTCATCAGAAACACCATCATCGAATAAACCACGCAAAGTCAACATTGTGGCCATTAAACGTATTTATGTCACCTCCTCGCCAGCCAGAATCGCAAATGAAATAGAAATCCTGAAATGTCTCTCCGACTGCCCGAATATCATTCCTTTGATAACTGCATTAAGGCACCGAGACCAGGTTCTCATCGTTCTGCCATACTTTTCCCACACCGACTTTCGAATGTTTTACAGCGAAGTCTCAATTAATGGCATTAGAAGATACATGTACCAGCTTCTAAAAGGACTGGATTACGTTCATCAGAATGGAATCATCCATCGTGATGTTAAACCTACCAACTTTTTATATGATGCTAAGCGACGCCGTGGAGTGCTGGTCGACTTTGGATTAGCGGAATTTCTTCCCAAAGATGAAAATGGAGGCGGCTGTTCGTGTGTTAATGGCGGCTTGGATACTTCTGTATATATGAATATTCCTGCTCAAGGAGGGTATAAAAAAGATGACACAAGGCATGGACGGAGGGCCAATAGAGCAGGAACAAGAGGCTTTCGTGCTCCAGAAGTGTTATTAAAATGCGCTGCTCAGGATATGAAGCTTGACATCTGGTCAGCAGGTGTCATTCTTCTAACATTACTGTCGAAAAGGTTTCCGTTCTTCAATTCCGACGATGACGCCGAAGCACTGATTGAGATAGCTACAATGTTCGGGTCTAAAAAGATGCAAAAATGTGCGTTATTACATGGGTCAATGTTTGAGACGGATATTTCAACCATCCATGAAGACGGATTTTCGCTGTCACGTATAATCGAATGGTGCTTAAATAGAAAAGGGTCATCATCGTCTGGTAAAGCCAATGGCACTGATGAAAGCCGCTCCTCGTTCTCCAAGGACGAACTTGCTGCCATTGATTTACTGGAACGCATGATGGAGCTAGATTATCGGAAACGGTATTCCGCTGTGGAATGCCTTGATGACCCGTTTTTCTCTGGAAAGATGTAGTACATATAGAAATATTATTCATTTAACTGTAGGGTTATCGGTGGATGACGGCGGGGGTCGAAGAAACACCCCCTGACACGGCTGATTAGTGGAGTTTTTTTTACCAGATTCTATGCTAATAGCCATCTCTACTCTATCAGATCAATAAATATATAATCACGAACCAGCTCCATTATGCTTCTTCATACTTTGTCAGTTACTACCAATGTCTTATAACGGTATTGGTTTACAGACTGCAAGAGGCAGTGGCACAAATGGCTATGTTCAATCAAACAACGCCACTGAACGTATTTCAGATGGCCGATATGCCCATAGACAGAAACGTCAAGCACGTAATGAAAGAGATGGAAAGATCTTTGCTTCTACGAATATCGCCGACAGATACGTCGATGAGGGCATTCTCGAACACGAGCGAAAACGGCAGGTTGAAGTCAAATGCTTTGAGTTGAGAGATGAGTTAGAAGAAGCCGGTGATTGTACCGAAGATGATATAGAGAAGAAGGTTTCTCTACTTCGTGAGAAGCTATTGAAAGAAACGAGGAAGGGTGACGTTCATTCTGGAAGCACTCATGCGACAACTAGCGCTAAAGCGGCTGCTAATGAACGGTTGGAAAATGCTATTGCTAGTTTCCCTTCAAAAAGGACATATGGAGACAGTCGAAGAAAGGTTTATAATAGAGACAGTCGAGAAGGAGAAGCGAAAAGGGGTCATGACGGCCGGAGCGAAGGAGGCGATAGTAGACATAACAGGAGGTCTGATAGATGGAGTCAGTACGACAGAAATAGAGAATGGACTGCTGATAGTTGGGGTGATTCTGATTATCGCAAACAGCCTAGTTTCAAGTCGACATCGCGATCTCGATCGAGGTCTAGATCTCCTAAAAAGCCAGACAGGGATTATCGCACTCATGCTCGCTCACACACACGCTCTCGGTCGCCTTATCGTGGCTCACGGCATCGTAGAAGGTCCAACTCGAGCTCTGAAAAGGCTCACATCTCGCGCGACCGCGATCATCGTCAACACTTAGAGCAATCTGATCGCTCGCCTGACTCAGAACGTACACAAACGCTAGACCGACATATCCTGCCTTCTGAATCTCTGGGTCTAGCGAGACATAGGATCCCTTATGAAGATAGTGAATCCAACCAAGCAGAGAAACCAGATCATGGCTCTGAATAATTCCACCTACATATCAACAGTATTTATTTATTTTAATTTATATATATAGCATTTGTCTTTCTCCTCACTTTTGACTGAAATCTACCTGCCAAGTGCCAGATTTTACCTTCAAATACTCATTTATAGCATACCCAGCACCTGCTTCTTTGCCATACCCGCTGTCATGCCATCCACCAAATGGTGCTTCGGCACTAGTAGTCATGCCAGTATTAATACCAACGTTTCCGGTCTCCAGAGCTTCGAATACTCTCCAGACTCTGTTGGCATTCTCAGTAAAAAAATACGATGTCAGTCCCATATCGGTGTCGTTGGCCCGGTTAATCACCTCCTGTTCGCCATGGAATCTGTACAATGCAAGAACAGGACCAAATGTTTCTTCTCTACTAATCAGCATTTCCTCAGTTACATTAGTTAATAAACTAGGTTCAAAGAAAAACCCGCTTGGATTGGTATGCTCAGGCACTCTACCACCAAGTAACAGAGTAGCTCCGTTATTAACTGCATCTGTAATATGGCATTCTATTTTGGCTATCGATCTCGAAGTAGTCAACGGACCTAGATTGTTTCTTGCGTCTAGCCCAGGGCCTACTTTCAGATCAGAGATCATTTTTTTCTTCACAAGCTCTACCACTTGATCATATATCTCATTCTGGACAAATACTCGTTGTGCAGAAACGCAAGTCTGCCCAGAGTTACGGAATTTGCATTGCATCAATGAGTTGATCGCTAATGTTAGGTTGGCATCTTCAAAGATAATGAAAGCGCCATTTCCTCCTAATTCCAGGGTCAACTTCTTCAAATAAGGAGCACATTGAGTAGCAAGAAGTTTACCTACAGCAGTACTACCAGTAAAGGATACCTTTTTGACTATTGGATGTCCACATATCGCTCTGCCAATCTCGGGGGTGTGCTTCATATCACACGGTAGAACATTAAACGTCCCTGACGGAAACCCAGCCCGCTCCGCCAACATGGCTATCATCAAGGCAGACACGGGAGTCTCCGGTGACGGTTTCGCTACGACCGTACATCCGGCTGCCAACGCAGTGGCTACTTTCCGTACTAATAAAGCAACTGGGAAGTTCCAAGCTGTCAAGCATCCGACAACTCCAATGGGCTGCTTAACAACCAGAAATCGATTAGATGGAATGGACGCTCCTTCCATAGTCGACCCATGAGTTCTTTCTGCTTCACCGGCCATCCACCAAGAAAATGTCAGCGCATAGTCGACCTCACCAATTGCTTCCTTCAGAGGCTTTCCGGTCTCGAGCGTTATTATATGGGCAATCTCCCGTTTGTATTGGCGAATCAGACCGTCCCACAGGAGAATCAATCTCGCTCTGGCCCTTGACGGGATTTTCCGATATGATTGGAACGCCGACGAGGCACTCTGTACAGCTCTACCGACATCTTTTTCAGTACAGCCTTTTAGTTTTATCCATTGCTTTCCTGTAGCAGGGTCAATGACTTCGAAATGCTGACCGGACGTACTCACGAACTGATTATTAATATAAGCACCTCCTCTGGTAGAAATAAACTCTTTGAACTGGTCAATACTACTGTATTCAAGAAACTCTGAAAAACGGTCAGTCATTTCTAGCTCAATTGAGTATCAACTAAATAATATGAACAAGTCGCGAATCTGCCGAGACCTTGTATTTGTATAATCCTGCTCTGACCTGGCTTTCCCCACGTTTGAAAGATGCTTATGAGATAAAGTCGGTTCTTGCCTAAACAGGTAGGCAATCTATGATAAGGGTTGCGAACCAACCGGATCTCTGGGAACTGCTGAAATAATAAATATTACCCAAAAAAAGATATTGTTTTCGTGGTAGCAGGCACAATAAAACTCCTATTACTACTAATCCTGGAGCTCGTAGCCCGGGTCTGTTCTCGGTGATGACTGGGCTCTGACCAGACATGTTGCTCGGCTTCGCGGAGATGTGCATTGCCCAAGGTAGCAACATCGCAGTCAGAATCAGAATCACCGCCGCCTGCTCACTCCAAATCGACCCATGTAAACCAGTCTCTTATATCCATTCTCCCTGCAATCCAATACAACTCTTTCACCTTCAACCAACCATCTACTATTCCATTCTTCAAACCGCTCATCTGAATCTTCTCAACCTGGGTTATCCTCGTTTAAGCAATATATCTCTTACCCACCTTATCTACTAGTCTTATCTTTAGTCACCCCCCCCCCGCAAATACGAAACAAAGATTGGCGGCTATATACTATTTATATATTCTATTATATCTTGATCACTAGCTCCTTCACCACCGAAAACCGAATCAAATCTCAAAATGGTCTACAGAAAAGTCGTCCGTACTAAAAAGGCGCCTCCTCCAATGCCAATTCTATCACAAGCTCTGATCCATAATGGCATTGTCTACTGTTCTGGCCAGCTTGGAACTGATCCCAAAACCGGGAAGCTTGTAGAAGGAGATGTTTCTGCTAGAACTGTTAGTACTGCCCATATAACCTGTAATTGTCCTGTCCTCTTTCTCTCTTCTAACCCTCTGTTAGACTCAGGTCCTTAATAACGTCTCTGCTGTTCTCAAGGCAGCAGGAACCTCCATCAAGAACGTCATCAAGGTCAACATCTTCCTGGATGACATGAGCAACTTTGCTGCTGTCAATGAAGTATATGCCAAGGTGTTTAAGGCCGACCCTAAGCCCGTCCGTACGTGTGTAGCTGTCAAGCAACTTCCCGCTGGAACGGATGTTGAAATCGAATGTATTGCTGCGATGCCAAGATTCAGAAGCAGATTATAAGAAGATATGTACAGTTAAATTCGTTTTAACAACAGGTGTATTCTTTAAAGAAACAAAATTTCTACTAGTCTATATAAAAAAGCACAACAAAACACGTAATAATATCATAACAAAACTGTTCAGAACAGTATGAAATCAGTACATCCATCTGAACTGTGGGTTCTTAGGACCATCGGCCAACACGGCGGTAGATACATCTTGATAGGTCAATTGAACACCTTGAGTACGATTACGCTTTCTGTTGTCGTAAATCATGAACAATGAGATAAGACCACACACGATCAAACCGGTTCCACCGAATCCAGCAGTGATTCCCAAGGCAGTAACATACTTAGGAGGGTCAATGAAGATATTGGCGGAAATCAGGCCTGCAGCATTAGCCAAGGGAATACCCACAGCAGAAAGAACAGCTCTTCTGGTTTCTCCGGGAGTGTTATTGTTATACCACGTGGAGGTCAAAACACTACTAGCACTACCACCGGCAGTCATAAGGAAACAACTGAAGTAAGCAACACCAATATGTTTCTTAGTATCAATAGCTCCAAAGACCACGAATCCCATAAGTGAGAGGAAAAGAGCAGTCATGATGAACGGTGATCGGAGCTTGGCGAAATCAGAGGAGAACGCCAAAATCAGTAAACAGACGGCTCCGGAAATATTGGGGGCTACGGTATAAAGATTGGTCTGGACGGAACCTTTGCCAAGACTGGCAACAATTTGAGGGAACCAATTATTAATAGAATTTAAAGGAACACCAAGACACAGTTCTTGGAACAACCATCCAATGGTAACTGGATGAGCAAACACTTTGACGGTGTCCTTGAAGTTGATTTTTTCATTGACAACGGCCGAAGAATCGGTTTGGACTCTGTAGAAGGCCAAATCCTTTTCTGCTTGGCTCAAGAACTTGGCTTCGGCAGGAGTCCGGGGTAAACAGAGGAAAGCAATGACAGCAAAGATCACAGTACAAGCACCTTCGATAAGGAACAGATATTGCCATCCGTGTAAGCTACTTTTGATTTGGAAAACTCCAAAGGAAAGTAAACCACTGAAAGCATTAGCGATGTTGGCAGCAGCATAGAATACGGAAAGTCGTCTGGCCAACTCGGTTCTTCTGTAGAAAGTGGACAAATAGTAAATGATACCGGGGAAAAACGCCGATTCACTGATACCTAGCAAAAATCGGACTACCATGATGCCAGCGAAGTTGGTAACACTAGTGGCAATCAGAGATAAACAACCAAAACAGATCATCAAAACGGGAATCACATTGGCAGCATTATACTTCTTGATAATAAAAGTAATAGGAAATGCGAACAATACAAATGGAATATAAAAAATACTCAACATAATATTCCACTGACCAGGGCTCATTCCTAAATCAACATCCAACTTATCGGTCTTGGCATTTGAAATGTTTCCCTTATCCAAGGCACAGAACAAGTAACTGACAGCAATAAATGGCAAGATTCTGAAATCAAGCTTACGGCACAAGCGCCGTTCGGCTGCCTTGTCATAGATTCTAGCATCGGTTTTCTGTAAATCTTCCACGACCTCTCCTTCATGGTATGATTGCGAGACTCCCAACTCGGAGATGGCTAAAACGTCTTTATCGTTTGAAGGCATACTAGATATTTTGTATGGAGGATGAATGATGATGATGATGATGATCGGCTATTGATTAACATATGTTCATGAGTCTGGAGATATCGCCCGTTTATATATGTTTTCTGTAGGTGCCTAGACCAGTCTCCACTTTCAGAGCCTCCTTATCAAATGGATATCCGTATCCCCCACTCCTCCAGTCGAGATCCGACGAAGATAGGACCGAGATATGTTATCTAGCTTGAAGTAGATGTCATTTGCGGTAAGGATCAGACGATATCTGCGTATTTACCGCCAATCGCCCCCGCCAGCGACCTCGACCCCCTCGTTTTCTGGCGACCGCGACCCCCGCCGCCGCCGACCTCCGCCAAAACCCCCTGCTGAGATGACGAAGGTAGCTGATAAACGGGAGGTGGTGTCTAGGCCAATAATAGGAGTGGTGATAATGGTTGGCGATAGTACTTTAGTAGGCAGGTAATTTTGGCAGATAACTTGGAAGACAACTTGATAAGAAGAAAAAAAAAGCGACTGGTGAAACAAAGGATGTTAACTGTTTAATGTAAGATAAGTATTTTCATGTCGGTTATCTTTTTCTTATCTGACCCCCGTCGACATGTCGTCAATAATGTTATCTTCGTCTGTCCAGTATCTATGTTATCCTCTATTTTATATATTCTTGTTATCATTACTTATCGCTCATTTACATTATAGTTAACCAAATCATCTAAGATCTTTATACGATTTTGTAAGACCCCCCAGCGAGACGGCCGGAGCAATTCAATCACCTGTCTCAACAGCACGTTCGCTTCACACTGAGCAATGTTTTTCTTGTCGTAGATGATATGTGGATTCATAGCCAGTTTGGCCAACGTGGCTCTGTTATCTAGACCTTTTCTCGATAACGTAGCTCTCAGTCGGCCTAGATATTGCGACAGTGATAGTGCGTATTCGTTACTAGACAGAGACTTTTCGTTTCTTCCCGAAAAGTATTCGAAAATCCACACTGTAATCACCGACAAGTATAAACACCACGGCCGGTGGAAAGCTGTTTCTTTGCTTACGTCGTACGGCTTGTCGCTTACAAGGAACATGTCTATAAGGTCTAACGCGTGGGTCAGAGCAGAGATGGCGTTTATGGAACTGGCCCAGTGACATAACACTCTACAAGTTCTCGTGGCTTTTGAAGAAGACGACGACGATGATCTTAGTAATTGCAAAAAGTCCTGGCATCTTGGAATGTCGGTGTTTAGGATAACATGAGCAAACTCATATGTGGTAAGGCACCCAAGAACGTAAGGATGGTTAAACGGCAGCTTATTACTGGTAATAAAAGCAGTGCGATAATGTCGTAACCAGCCATAGTACGATTCAGAAACAATGCCAACGAAATTATTATTATTTGGATTCAACGGTGCTGCGAATTCTTCTTCTCCAGTAGTCACAATACTCTCTCTCAGTCTAGTTCTCCATCCTACAGATATCAATCCATGGAATATAATCATCATATTCCAGGGCGATAACTGATGGGATATACTTGAGCTTTCGAGTTTGAGAAACGTACTGATCATTTGCTGGAAATACGGCGTCGCTGGATATAACATTCGTAGCTTCATCCAAGAATCTCCATCCTCTGCTTCCCAGACGGCTTCTTCGCACGGCAGCCGGAAAGGCAGATCCGATATAAATACTGAAGGGGGCTTATTAAAGAAAGCGCAGTGCTGAGTATCGAGCACAAATGCAAAATACGCGATTCTCTTCTTTGCTTCTCGTTTGATGAACGACCGCCAGGCGACTTCTGTTTCAGTGAGATGGTTATTTGTCTGAACTGGCCCATTATCTTCGTCGCCTGACGCGGTTCCTGAGTGGGTGATAGAGTCATCTCTATGGTCATCATCAGGACTTTTATCTCCTCCCATGGCCCCGCCTTGTCGCATGGAAGCAATAAGTACTTGATAAAAACGACTGGCCATATCATGCTGCTCTTCGGTGCTGGTCATCATTTCAAAAATCTCTGCCAAAAGTAAGCTCTGGAACACCCAGATCGCCGTCGGGGCTTTGAATTCGCGACACATGTAAATATTGTATCTAAACTTATCGTGTAATGTTATTGCCAGCTGCCTTGCGTCCTCGTCGCGAATCAGATACATAGATATCGTTATCATGGCGATTAATAAATGAGGAGGTGCACAGTTGATGTCGAAGCTGGGGCGATGCAAGATTGGCCATCTGCTGTGAACGCTCCAGTAGATGTCTATCGCGTGACTGACGAATGATGGATGGATGAATTTGCACACTAATGGGTCCGAAGCTGGCAGGTCGATAGACTGTTTTATAGACTGACAAGTTAGTTCGCTGCACGGGAAATTATTAGGCGGTGGTGGTGGTGGTAATTGCTGTTTGGGTGGTTGATGTGATTGCGATCGCGGTGAAAGTTGTAAAGGTCTATTCGTCAAAGGCGTACTGCTACTGTTTACCGCGACTGAAGACGGCGATGTCGACGCAAGAAAGTGGTTGCTATCCAAGATGTTAAAATCGATATCGTAGTAGTTGCTTTCCAATGGGATATTTACAAGTGAAGAAGCAGGTACTTGGTGTGGGTGTGATGGATGTACCGCTAAAGAAAAACTGGGCGGGTTATTATGGCCGTTTCCCTCGCCAGAAGGAAGAATCGATGGACTATTTGTTTCTCTGTTTAAAAGCCAGGTCATAAAATCTTCATTTAGTAAATGAGACACTGCCTGGTTTGTATTCCCAAGAATGGCTTCGGGGCTATTGGAAGTGCCGTCGCTAAACGTCGGAGAAGAGTAGTCAAACAGCGACGGGGTACCATTAAACCCAGAATTCATAGGAACAGCAGGTTTCAACGTATGGTCAGAAGTTCCTGAAGATTGACTGGCAGCTGGAGAATGCTGAGTGATGGCCGACTCAGATTCGCCTTCCGGTTCCGATTTTAACTTCGAGCTTGATCCATTAGACGCACTCGGGCTTGCTCCCAGCTCCGCGTCATGTCTCCTCTGTAAGTGTCTTTTCAAGATATCTTTTCTAGAGAACTCTCGTTGGCAGAAACTGCATCTGAATTCAAAGTTCTTCTCATCTATAAAGCGCATGTCGCGGTGGTTAATAGGCTACGACTATGTAAGGGTCTGGAAACACAGTCTGGAAACACATCCTGGAAACACATCTGGTCCGATCGACTAACTTACGAATAGATTTATGCCTTCTTAAATGCTCGAGCCGGGAAAAAGTGGTATTGCAGTTTTCAAAGTCGCACGAAAATCGAGGTTGACCGGGAAGATAGGATCGAGTACTGCCAGACGACGATTTGCCGACTTTACTATTACTGGCACTCATTTTAGCGACTTGGCCAGGTATTTTTGATTTTCGTTTGGTCTTAAAAGATCCTATCATAAATAATCATATAAGCAACCACCAAAAGTGAACGGTCTTTTTTGTTGTATATATATATATAAACTGATTGATGTCAACTGGGTCGGTCTCTTTCTACCCAGTATCAATAGTCGGATTCAAGCCGTCAGCAGCCTTGCGGTTGTGCAGAGAAAGTCAATCTGATGGGCCAATAGATAAGCAAAAACCCTTACCTGGGAGGAAAAGGTTGCAGAATAAGATTAGCAGGGTCCTGTCAAAGAGAGACAAGGATTTACAAGGAAGGGTAAAAGGATAATGAAGACGACGGGAACTGGACGATGCGAACAACATGACTTCGATTATCGTGAAATAGACATGTGCAAGTCCGGGTTTGGCGGGTAGCTGGGTCGCAAGAGTGTAAAGAGACTTTTTATTTAGTTGCTAAGCGTTTATATAGTTTATATAGTTTATATAGTTTATATAGTTAGAACTAAAATAAGCTTATCTTTTTTCAGGCCCGCCAGAAAAAAATAAATGGCTTAAATCTTAAATATTGTAAGTGGCAGCTCCGTGCGCTTGGGAGTGTTAAATTCAAATATAAGCCAGAAAGGAAACATCTACAGATTGCAGATCCATTTGGAGTCAAACATTGGTACCGATCCCTCAGAGTCTCGGTTAAATTCCATTGGGCTGGGTTTGATAGTTATGGAGACTCATTGGCGGTTCTCGAGCTCGAGCCGGAAGGTAATTTTAGGTAGGGTATATACGTCGAGGAGGTAGAATTCCAGCTGGCCATCGATCCACTACTTTGCTATCTTGCTATCTTGCTATCTTGCTATCTTGCTATCTCTATCATGTATTGCTACTGCTATCTCCATTGCTACATTTTACATAATCTAATACCTAACGACGATTCCATCTTTCTCTAAGTTCACATTGCAGACCTAATTTATAGTCGCAACTCAATACCAGGCATTTATGCAGCAGCCATTTTCTTCTTATCTTCCAAACTACGCCTAACTTTCTCCATCTTGGTCCATCTTCCATACACCACCAACACAGACCAGACCTAGCCACCACACTAAAAATGCCAAAGGCAATAAAAGGTATGTAACTAAATAGCTACTTCGCACACCAGGCATGTCCCATTGCTAACAATATTATAGGCGTTTTGATCGAATGGTATATCTAACCCACATATCCCATCTCCTTTGCCCTCTCTAACCAACTTAGTGATCCTTCTATTCGAGCTATTATCTTGAATATAGATTCCCGGAACCACGACGTCATTCTAGAGGAATTGGACGACACCCATCTTCTCATCGACGGATCCAAGGTTGATTACGTGAAGAAGGAGCTCAATCGACTGCTAGATGAGAATACCTATAATCCTACCGATGTCGTCACGTGATGTAAGAAGCTAGTTATTATTTATTTATTTATCTTAGAGATCTCTTACGACAAACGCATCAACTGATGATACGGACAGAGTCCGTTCAATTGTCTATATGCTTTTAATTACGACCCACTGCTGATTACAGATTTATCTTATGACCTCTTATGATCTCTTATGACAAACGCATCAACTGATGATACCGATACAGTCCATTCGATTGTCTATATGCCTTTGATTATGCTTTTAGTTACCTACTGCTGATTACAGATGCAGTGCCAATAGATCCTGCTCGATTACCACTAGAGTGCAATCTACTAACAATATCACCCAACCATGAAACGAGTCCATCAACTTCCATAAGCCCGTCAATATCTTCGGGATTCTTGGTCTTCAATAAAATCTGCTCGTGATACACTTCGTACGTTTGTATAACCAGATCCTGAATCGAGTCCATTAGAACGTCAATAGTACGCTCGTCTGTAATGTAGTTTTCAATCATACTGCGGATACGGGGAAGCTCAACCGTAGCATCCTGTCTAAGTTTTCGGGTATCTTCCAGAGAAGTGCCGGGGTCGATTTGGTTGATGATTGCTTGAGCGACGGTAGTTACTGCATTTTGAGTCAGGTCTTGAATAGCATTTCGCAGCTCAGCATAAAGCTCCTCCTTTGCGTCGAGCATGTTATTAACAACCTTCGGAACACTTGAACGAGCAAGGTTAAGAAGGTTTGTCGAAGTAAAACTGACTCCTTCTTGCCGGATGGTATTGAATACTTCTTGTAAGCCACTAAAATCAACTCCGATCTCGGCAGGAACATTATCTATTTCATATTCAACCAACTGAGATCGAACCATGAGGAGGTTTTTCACCATGAACAAGCCTGCTTCAATGGGCCCTAGTCTAGCAACCGCTAATGAAAGCGCTCGTTTGATAGCCAGCAGACTCTCATGGACAATATTATGAGCCAAGTCGTCAAAGACCATTGAATTTACAAGTTGGTAAATTCGCGCGAGCAATGACACTGCCGTGCGCATTGGAGGATACAAGTCGTGGAGGATCTGGTCAGTGTCGAATTTCGGCTCTTTTTCTTTCGATAGACCTTGAGGCGTGGAAGTAGGACTGCTGTCTGTAGTGGCAGCAGTGGTACTAGTAGACTGTTTTCTGCGTCCTCCGAGCTTGATAATGTCTGTGGTTTTCGGAATATACCTGACTATATCTTGCTCAACAGATGTCTGGACACGGAACACCAGTCGAGACTGTACGTCTTCAAGAATCGGTTGAAACAGATGTGACGTATGAAGCAGCATCCTTGGAATATCGGACGGTTCAAAGAAATCAGGCGGTTGGCGGGCCTGTTGCTCATCGTCTTCTTCCTTGTAGCTTACTAGAAGAGATGTCAACTCACATAGATTATCAATATTATTTTCGCGAATGATTTTTTGTCGAAGTGCATCATACAGAGGCTCGCTTAGATCTCCTAGCCAGTTTTCAAACACTTCTAAAGGACAAGTGAAAAATGATTCAAACAGCTGATATTCTTGAATATACACTTCTTCTTGGAAAAACGATAAATTGCCACGGCATGTTTGAACAAACGATGAGCCGACTCCCGCAGCGCTCGACTCTTCGAAGTTTTTATTAATCACTGGCATCAGGAGCTTTTTCCGTAGTCCAAAATATGTATATAGACACCCGTCATACAATGTACTGTATTCCTTGTTATTTTCACTTCGAATAAACAGTTCATCGGCGACATTTTTGAGCTGTGAAGCGTCCGACTCGAACTTAGCATAGATTAACGCAGCATGAGCTGCTGGGCTGAGGTTTTTATTGGCTAGGATTTTCGATTCAATATTTCGAACAGTGTTGTTGAGTCGATTATTAAAATATTCTACTGCCAAAGTCAACGCTCTAGTTAGACATTGGCGGTATCGCATGCGATATAAGTCCATGTCCAGTATATTGCGGTTTTTGTCAAAATATTCCAGTCCTCTATCCAAGTCAGCTAATAATGGCTTGAATGAAGACTTGCCAGGCAGATCTGATCCTGGCGAATGCAAGATTCTCATAGCCTTTTCCAGAGTGTTGAAGATTTCCAGATTCGCTTCAATATCTTTGGACAGAATGGCTACATGCATTTGTTCTGAGATTAATGAATGACAAGCGGACTCGAACTCGGTAGTTTCAAGTCTTACTTGGCGGAATCCTTTAGACAATTCGTCCAGATAGTCGATGACCGAGTCACAGGTTTTGATGAGGTTATTGCAAGAATTTGAATGGAGCGTGGAGGATTGAGAAAATGATAAATATGGATACAGATTGGCTGTATCTAGGGCCGAAGTGGCAGTTTGATAAGGGTTGAGTTTTTCTGGGTGTCGCACCTTTGGACCGTACTGATGTGCCCTTCTCCAATTGGCTTTTGAGTAGGCATAATCAGCCAGGGCATTTTCAATCTCGACTTCGTAATTCTTCGGGCCAAGGGTTTTGGTTAGGTTGGTCAATTGGTCCGTTTCATTTTCCGTGAACGGATAATCTGGTAACGTGTGCTTCTTTGGAGCTGCTTCGACAATAGAATGGCTGCTCGCTCTGTTCAGAGAGCTTGCTCTTCGCCTGTGGACAGTCGCACGACTAGGAATCATACTTCGTGATGAATCACGGATATTGATCTTGCCATTTCCATGGCCCTTATTACCACTTTTAAGGTCTTCTCCGTCTATGGCTACTGATTGTAGAAGCGACCTCGCTCTAGCACGGGTTGGAGATTTCAAGGTCATTGTAGAAGTAGCGGATGTGGTGGTGGTCGTAGTAGTAGTAGTAGTAGTGGTGGTGGTGGTGGAACCAGATGTCGACGTTAACATTGACCTTGCCAGCGGGTGGTCCTCTGGCTGAGTCCGAGTTTCGGCTCTGTAAGCCCAATCATCATACATCCTTATAACCTATACGGGAAGTAGCAATTGCAGTTAACAGCCTGCTATGTAGATAATGGGAGGTGGAGTGAGATATGCCTGTTTTCGCTGAGAACACGCGCTTGAATTAGGCATATGATGATATAGCAGAGCCAGCAGTTGTAATGGTACCTTATGTGTGTTGACTTATTACCCTGAACTGAGGAACACGACGAGGTTAAGGGTTTTTAGTAACAAAGAAGTATATATTACACTTCTGCTTTTATAACTTTATACAAACTACTGATATTTCACTATATTTCACTATACTAAATACTATATTAAGAAATATTACTATTAATTGAATACTCACTTATTTGAATCATTATCATTGAGCCGTACCAGCAAATCAGCATGGAGGGAGTTAGAGAGGAGCAAAAACAGATGCTTATGCGAGTAGAGAGAGTCGAGTTGGTCTTTTGTCTACGAGATAGCTTCCTCAAAAACAATACAAATTAGTTAATTCTATAATATTCTGTCTGAGAAGCTCTTGTATACCGAGCAATTGCTATACAATACAAATCAACCTTGTCCCTTTCGGTCAATACTGACTGGCTTTTTAGCCCGCCAGATCCATTACATCTTCTTCATCCATACGGCGCTATACATGTTGGATTATAGATCAGATCGAGACGAGACTCTGACTGACATATATATTTATATATCTGCTTTCACACTCTGACTCTCTACTCCATTCCGACAAAACAATGAGTGCGGATCAAATAGCGACGTGGCAAGAGAGCCAAGTGATTGGGATTATCGGTCTTGGAGATATGGGTCGACTGTACGCAAGGAGGTTTTCCGAAGCAGGCTGGAAGTAAGTTGGTTAAGTTGGTCTGTACGGCCGGTAAATGTGGAAATAATAACTAATCAATTAGAGTTTGTGCCTGTGACAGAGAATCAAAATATCAAGAACTTCTGGAAGAATATAAAGGTAAGCCAGTTGATGTCAAGTCAAAGTCAATGCTCTATTGTTAACTATATAAAGACTCTCCAGTGGAGATATTGAAAAATGGCCATCTGATCTCGAGAAAGAGCGACTACATTATTTATAGTGTCGAGGCCGCTAATATTGACGCCATTGTGGCTGCCTATGGACCATCCACCAAGATCGGAGCAGTTGTCGGTGGCCAGACGTCTTGTAAAGAACCGGAAATCAGCGCGTTCGAGAAACATTTACCAGAAGATGTCGATATAGTGACATGCCATTCTTTGCATGGGCCAAAAGTAGACTCCAAAGGACAACCCTTGGTCATTATCAAACACAGAATCATTTATAAAGGAAAGAAAGAGGTCGGCAGTTTTGAGCTAGTCCAGGCAGTCCTATCATGCTTAGAATCCAACACGGTGTTCCTATCGGCTCAAGAACACGATAGAATCACTGCTGATACTCAAGCAGTAACTCATGCCGCATTTCTCAGCATGGGAACGGCGTGGAAGGCTAATAACCAGTATCCCTGGGATACTATCCGATGGTCTGGAGGATTAGAGAATGCCAAAGTGAACATTTCTCTTCGGATTTATGCTAATAAATGGCACGTCTATGCCGGCCTGGCGATTACCAACCCTTCGGCTCATAAACAGATCCTACAGTACGCTACATCGACCACCTCTTTATTTAAATTGATGCTAGAAAGAGACGAAGAAGCGCTACGAAAGAGACTATACATTGCACGAGATTTCGTATTTGGCGCTTTACAACCGTCTCACAGCCTGCTATTGTCTGATGACCTACTTGGCCAATTTTCGCTGGGCAAGATCCCTCCTGAAGGGTCGACTCCAAACTCCCACCTCAGTCTACTAGCAATTGTAGACAGTTGGTGTCAACTAGGGATAGTTCCATATGATCATATGATCTGTTCCAGTCCTGTAAGTGGAATAATGAAGAACGTGAGCTTTGAAAGTACACAATCACTTACTAACACATACGTCTAGCTATTTCGCATTTGGCTGGGAGTCACCGAGTATCTTTTCTGTACGCCTGGACTTCTTGACAAGTGTATATTTGATGCTGTCAATGACCAGGTTTTCCGGCCAGACGATCTGGAGTTTACCTTGGCTGCCAGAGTGAGTAGTTGATTAGTGGTATGGTTTTGTGAAACTGAGAAAACCCAACTAACATGTCTAGAATTGGAGTAAGATTGTCAGCAGTGGCAGTTTTGAACGCTACAAAGCCGAATTCGAAGATGCACAGACTTATTTTGCTCCCATGTTCCCCGAAGCATTAGCATTAGGCAATGCAATGATCAATACCATTTTACAAAAGACGAGCTGACCACTGGTTTTGTTTATATAACATTATCAAAATACATGAAAGGCATTTTTAATCTCTTTTTTTTTTACTATTTCGCTTCGCGTGCACCTAAGCTCTGCTCAGAGTGCCCTCCTCCTCCCCCTCCTACTCTTCTCACTAGATTGTAATATATTGACTTAACGTCTCTTATAAATACACGGTTTTAATAACCAGGTCCCTTCAGGACCCTTTTCTTGATCGGCCTCTTCCTTGGTTTCAATGAACTTCGGCTTACGAGAATCCAGCTTTCGTTGGCGCTGTTCAAAGATATCCTTGGGAGGCTTGAAAAACTCATATCGAATAAACATTTTATTGGAATCATCCGTCGTCTTGTGGAAAAGACCAAGTGACTTCAAAGTATCTACGAACTTGGTCGTATCACCGTCAGCAAATCTTGACTTGATTTCGGCAATCCACAACTCTCCTTTTGGCTTGAGAATACGCAGAGCCTCTTTTATGAAATCCAGGAAATTCGTACCCATTAGAGCAAGGCAGAAGATCACCACGTGACAGCTATGATCAGGAATAGGGACGTTCTTAATGTCAGCAACGGTGATCAAATCATTAGCCTTTTTCAGATCAAAGCTGTGGATTTCAAATTTCAGCTTCTTAGTTTTCCTTGATCCCTTGACTTTATAAAGATCGCTTGCTAGTTGAGCTTCACCACAGCCCATATCAGCTACTACAACCGTGCCATCTCCATTACCTGGCAGTCCTCCGGGGGCATTGATTGGCTTCTCAAGTCTTTCTTTGAATTTAGAAATAAATGTATCTACTGGATTCTCTGGCCATGACTTGACTTGACTACGGAATCCCTCATGGTATTCGTCAAAGATTTCGGGGGTTTCCTGAATCAGTTTAAAGGCGCTTTCTGACGTCGTAGTATAAAGTTGTTCATTAATCCATCTGAATCTAGCTCCTGTTAATTTTGCTTTCATTTTAAGCTGTAAGGGAGTAAGTTTGGGTGTGATCGTAGATGGACTGGAAGTGGTGCTGGTGGAAGTGGTGGTAGTGGTGGTGGAACTGGTGGTGGAAATGGTAGTAACAGGGGTTGAGGTATCTGTAGATTTAGATTTAGACTTCTTAGACAACCTCTCCTCAGGCTTGTCTTTCTCCTTTGGTGTTTCAATTTCATTCTCTACTTTTCTTTTCCTGGAATCCTTTTTTCCTTCGTACAAGTCTTGGAGATCACTAGCAGCGATTTTTCTATTCTCCTTCTGAGTCTTTTCCTTCTTTTTCACCATTTCCGAAGACTTCTTCTTTTTGCTTTCATTGGTGGACTTGGATGGGCCCCCTGCAACCTTGGCTGGTAGATTCCAGCCTTCGACTTGGAATAGCGACATGGCGAAAAATTTCTAGACTATAGTGAGAGGATACGAAAGAATGATGGAGCGGTTGGATAAGTAATTTTGTACATCATGAAAAAAAAAATTCAGCCGCATGTGAGCGTTAGATAAGATAAGCAGTGGTGCCCATGGTGCAGATCGTAAAAAGATTAGGAATCGCTGTCAGTGTACATTTCTTCAGAAGAATCGGCCTCACTACTGTCGGAGTTTACAAAAGGCGGCGAATCTTGTACGACACTGGCGTCGGAGAAATCGTGATCGGAACCCGTGGACTGTTTGGGCGGCAAAGGCTCGGCAATGAGATCATGCTCTAGGGAATTCAAGACCTCTAGAGCTGCTTCATCTTCTATGGTATCTGTTCTCCCAAGGGGCCGTTGCGGGACATTGGGTTCCTCACTTTTAATGGATTCAATAAAAGACGGAAAGTGCTGTACATTAGACTGAGCGCGACTTAGAGAGCAGAAGCCCTTAGGTTCTGAGGAAACGGACGTCTGATTTTTATAGTCATGATGTCTATTGATTTGACGGGTTAAATCAGACTGCTTATGTTCTTTCTTTCTTTTAATCTTTTCTTTCATTTTTCGTATCTCTACCGACTTGGTTTTCGTTTGCTGTTTCACTTTTTTTTCTTGATCAGCTGGCAACGGTCCGGTATGCACCAACTTCATCAATGCGTCTTCCATTTTCTGTAACTCGGACTCGAGGTCTCGAACATCCTGCTCCCAATTCATCATTTCATCGATTTCGGCATTTTCACAAAACTCCTCAACATCGCTCAGAACCCATGACTTGGATAGGATTTCTTGTCTCAGAAGGAGAACCTCCTCAAAAAGAAGAAATTGGTCTGACAGGGAGTTTCTGATAATTATATCACGTGCAGTCAGGGTTCTAGCATAAGTGCCTTTTTGTTCGATTTCTCCTCGAACTTCAATGAACTTTCCTAAACACGACTGGTAGTCCTGGGTCCTGGCCTGGTCGAATTTCCATGCCTGGATCTCGGCCCCGGACCCGTCGTCGATGCCAAGTACATAATATATAGTCCGGACGTCTTCTTTTCGATTATTGCGATTTTTTGGTCTTTTGCTTGGCTCGTTTGTATGAAAGCTCGTACACCAGCCACTAACTGTGACGTAGTTTATTGGGTGGTTTCGAAAGAAAAAGGGCCCACCATTGAGCCGGCGTCCAGCGCTGCGGTTGGTATATTCTAGGAAACAATTTCTCTCGTACAAAGATGCGAAGTCGTCGAGGTTTTTAATATCAAAGCAGCTTAAAGGTACCCATTGATTGAACGTGAGAGATTTAGTAAAGAAGCTCTCATGATAGAATCGATCTTTATTTCTATCTGATATGGGTATCATTATTGGTGGGTATAGGGAGACATAGAGATGATATAGTCTTGGTTAATTAATGATCTATTTATCACGCCTACGCGTTTCGGACCTAACCGCTATCTATTGAGTTCAATTATGACAACTTATGCAAGACATGAATGAGCGCCAAAAATGCGCTGTACATGTTGAAGCGTGAGAACCTAGCTATTTAGATCCTTTATCACCTTCTCACTCGTCGAGATGACTTCTTCTTCCGATATCATTGCGAAATTCTCAGACCCAGATCTAGTACCTCATGTCTTCCTAGATACTACGTTGCAAAAATACAAATCGGCCGACCAATTGCCAGAACTACAATCTTCAGCTTCACAACTGCTGTCTCAACTGGACAACCATTCTCAGGACATAACTTATCAATTAGAGACTGTCTTGTCCGATCTTGTTCGTGCAAAAGCTCGTCTTAGCTACGAAATCGATCTCCTGAAAGGTGACGTTGTTGCACTGTCAAAAACCACCGCCGATGAAGTGCGACCGCAAATAGAAGCTGCTTCCGGATCTGCCAAAACAGCCAAAGTCATTTCAAGGCTCGAAAAGCTCGATCAAGCCAAGAAAAACATGCAAAAGGCACAACAGGTCTTTACTGAAGCGAAATCTTTCGACGAGGTCGGGCTCACTTCTTCTGTTCTATCGCTGCTAGAGTCTGGTGATACGCCGAGTGCGCTGGCCAAACTCGATAGAGCGACCGAACTCTGTCAGGTCTGGAAAGGAACCGCCCTATACAGCACACGAATCCGGTTTGTTTCCGGGCTCCGTAAACGAGTCGAAGCCATTCTTTCCGAGGCCCGAACTAAGTCAACCCCATCTCCTCCGCCGCAACTATCACCGCAACCGCGATCATCCACTGCCAGTCCTTCAACTGATAGTTACTATTCGCTTATCGGCCAGTTCCAGAAAAAGATCTTCTGATAAAAGTCGCTCGTCTGGACTCTGCTCAGACCCGCTGAAGCTGGAACTCTTATTACATGGCTACTTTTTTCTTTGCGACCCCCGCCATACTTGTATACAAACTATCTATTTATTCCCTTTAGACAATATAATCTTCTGTTGGTCAGGATCAAAAATATTCACTCCTTCTTTTAATGCGTTAATCAACATAGGCAACGACTTCTGTTGAAAGTCTTTGCTCTGCCGTAGCTTATTAAGATCATCTCCAAATTGATTGGTTATCATTTGAACGTAATAATCCTCAAACTCGTTCTTATCGGCAGTAGCCTTCAATGGCGGTGGTATTATCGGTCGTTCTTCATTGGTATAATTATGGGTCTTGTTATTCTGCTCTTCCTCTTCTCCGTCAATATTCATATCATCAACCGTGATATTATTCACTTCTTCGTCATCCTGATCCTCTTTATCGGAATTGTTGGAGCTTGATGAGTCTGACGAATCTGATGAATCTGATGAAAAGTCTATTAAGAGGAGTTAGTAGCAGGCAAGAAACAGCATCGCTTCTTCAGTTTAGTTACCTTCAGTTCTCGCCTTTTTCCGCCTACGACGACGCTTATTCTGCTCGCTTGTATTTGTAATAGCCGGGCCCATTTTCTTCCAGTTTCAATCTGTAAATGCTCAACCTGAACGATGCTCTCTCGACTTTTCAGGTTCAGTATAGAACTTTTTATCTCCCTGCATATTTTCGATATCGGCCGCAGGAGATGTGGCGGTCATAACTGGAACTCTCATTTAGATTGAGGTCTGGCTGCTCGCTCGAGGCCCTTGAAGTTCCTCGGGCAAATGAGCAAGCAAAAGAAAGTAAGTAAAGCGAACATTGAATAGGCAGCCAATATTTATAGTTTCTTTGATTCTTGATTCCATTTTAATCTCGATGGTCGGAAGAAAGGTAACATTAGTTTTGGCATCACGTGACGTCGCGTCGCGTGCCATTCTTACTTCTCTAAGAAAGACGTTGTAATAAAACTCTGGATAATATCGGACAATTGATGAAATATCTATCACTTTTAAACAAACCTTCACTTATCATCTGTACATGATCGCCTCGCTTCCGGTCTCGAAACTGACTCGATCACATCTACCTTCTCAAGCACAATTCCCACAACCCTTAATTAAATGTTGCATATCATGCTCTACCGCGTTTCGATTTCTACGCGTTTTCAACTTTACTTTCTGTACCGAACTGCCAGTCGTTTCTAGTCCAATAACGAAGCTCGGGTCTAAGAATGTCATATGGAAATAGCGAGATTGATGGTCTTGTAGCTAGTGGATTGAAGTCATATGCTTTAAAGTCATACGAAGATGCTACTGAAAAACTAGGGCAAGCTTGCGGGTTATATTCATCATCTAATGATGGAAGAGAAGAGCCGTCGTTACTTTTCCTTTACGGACGAGCACTTTTCAGGGTGGCGGTTACACAATCCGAAGTTCTTGGAGAGTCTACTGCTGGTTCTGATAGAGGGACTCCTCTAGGTGGAGGGGGTGAGTCTGATAAGGGAGAGAAGAAAAGCGGTCTGTTCAAGTTTTCTGGAGAAGAGGAGGAAGAAGAGGAGGAAGAAGGAGAAGAAGAGGAGGTGCAAGAAGAAGAAGGAGGAGGAGGAGGAGGAGATGTGGACG
Source organism: Sugiyamaella grinbergsii (assembly GCA_030579895.1). Lineage (NCBI taxonomy): Eukaryota > Fungi > Ascomycota > Dipodascomycetes > Dipodascales > Trichomonascaceae > Sugiyamaella > Sugiyamaella grinbergsii. The sequence continues at coordinate 21,141 of JAKTRT010000047.1, read as the reverse complement.
AGGGAGAAGAGGATGGCGGTGGCGATGAAGACGCAGAAGAACAGACCGATTTCGAGGTGGCCTGGGAAATCCTCGATCTGGCCCGTAAGCTCTTTGATGACGAGATTGGCACTTTACTACGATCAGATAGCGACAAGAATGCCAGTAAAATCAAGGAGCTGCAAATCAAACTCGCCGATGCTTATGATATTCTCGGCGAGATTTCCCTTGAGTCAGGTAAGTTGATCTCATGAACTAACTCCACTCTGCGGAGCTTTTTTGCGGGCCTGGGCCGGAGGCTGCACAATACGGGCACTCAACTAACTCGCAACTAGAAAACTTTCCCCAGGCGGTCCAGGACTTGAAAGTGTCACTTGATTGGCGGACCAAACTATATCCCAAGGAATCGACGCTTATCTCTGAAGCTCATTATAAGCTATCTCTGGCGTACGAGTTTGATGTTGAAGATAGCGAGTCGAAGCAAAAGGCTATCCAGGAGATGAAAAGAGCGCTCGAGAGCGTGAAACTACGGATCGAAACGTCGGGCGTTCCCGATAAAGAGCTTGTATCTGACTTGGAGGTCCGTCTGCAAGAACTGGAACAAGCCAATGAAAGCGTCTCGACAGACGAGAAGCAGGCAGTCATTGAAGGGATCCTCGGAGCCGTCGCAACAGCCACGCCCGGCGAATCGGCTACTCCTAAACCAGTAACATCGTCGTCCTCCACCGTCGCACCAAGCCCTGGTGCCGGGTCGATCCTAAAAGAAGCGGTCCTCAGCTCACTCAGCCAGGCGAACGATATCAGCTCGCTGGTCCGCAAACGGCCAGACAAAAAGCGTCAGACACCGACGCCGTCTGCAGCCTGCGAGCCTGATCCAAAGCGAATGAAGGACGAGTGATGCGTGGTGTGATGCCTCCGGCGGCTGGGCTCGGCCCAGACCCGTTGTTCGAGCTCCGCTCGAGTTTCGTGTCATGTAGGTTTCGTTCCGTAATATACTAATTCGTATTGGCTGTCGTCGAGGCAGGACGAGGGTTCTGTCAATCTTGCATAGAACAATCGGCGACATGCACTGTTCCTGCATATGGAAACAAATATGGATAAACTATGTAAATTAGGGCTACATGGTCGAAACAGAGAAAAGGAGATAAGCAACCTTGCTTCTATCCGATCGTCCGAGTGACGTCAATGATCCGACAAGGAGTGAAAAAGTGAACAAGACATTGTCAATACGTCTGTACTGGTTGTATTGGTTGTATTGGTTGTACTGGATGTTGTGTTTATGAAAAGTGGCTCGGGTTGGAACTGTAAGATTGGCTTATCAGAGAAAGAGATAGGTAGGTAGAAGTTTATTTGCGGAAGACCCATAGCAGGCCGACTTTAAAACGGTTGGTTCTTCAGTTATATTCGTTATATTCGTTATATTCGTTATATATGATATATACACTCTATACGCTATCTACACTATATGCGTTATACAATATTACATTATATACACTATATACACTATATTCGCTATATACGCTGTATACGTTATATTCACTATATTCGCTATACAATAACTCACGTACACAATAACTCGCTTATACAATAACTCACCTATACAATAACTCGCTTATACAGCTAATACTTGCTAGTGTAACCACAAGACCTAGTCAATAACCTTCTCCGAGTCCAAGTAGAATACCCAGCTGAATACAAAAGGCTTGATTGTTTGTTTGTTCGGTCGTACGTTCGTTGACCCCTGACCCGACTAGGGCATACTAGAAATCAACTCTAATTATAAGCCATGCCGGTTGGAACAATTTTACGCCCGATGGGCTGGGCTGGCTACCGTAAAAGCCTTTCCAACAGAGAGACCGGCGAGTAGGATTAGAAACGCTGTTAAACTGACTGTCTAACAAGTCATCCCAGCACTGCCAAATGATTGGCGAAACTTAATTGTGTCCCTCGCCTTTGCTTTACCGGCTCTTGAAACGCTATGCGTGTATCCTCCGTAGGTCACGTTCCCTAAAGGCCCCTGCCGCTGTTTCAAGGCAGAATCCAGGGGGGGGTCGACCTTTTTGGCGCGTGCAGCAGCAGAACCAGAAGCAGCCTGGGTAACAACTGGCCAACGGCGATCCTGGCTTTGCCTGAAAAAGCCAAGTGCTCCTTTAAGTCCCTAGCAAAAGGCTATTTTTTTAAGAGGTGCATCTTGCTCCATTGTTTTAGTTTCTAGTCAAGTTGAGTCCACAGTCGAGTTGAGAGACTATTACATTTACATTTTCCAGCGTCGGGTGGATTTATTTGTGAATGTGAATGAGATTCGGTCGTGATTGAACAAGACAAGACAAAAAGGCATTTGTCGAGTAAAGAAAAAAAAATACAACAGCTGATTAAGATTAGATATTGCTAGGAATAATAATAACCGATAAAAATTTGACTTTGAAAAGGAAGTTTGTCCAACAAAAAGTGCGAAGACGAGGAGTAAACGAGACGAGAGATTTTGAATTGTTCAAGTAAAAGCAAGCGAGGTGAGCTTGTCAGTGTAATGTAAGAAAGTGAGTTGGAAGGGGAAAATGGTGTGGTAGTTAGTGTTGTTGGAGAAGTGTTGGAGAAGTGTTGGAGAAGTGTTGGAGAAGTGTTGGAGAAGTAGTGCTAGGGAACGGTAGAGAGGAATAGAAATGAGTGTTAATGTGATATGGGCTTCTGATAGAGTCACGATAGAGTTGCGATGGGGTTTATTATGAGGTCACGAGGTCACGATAGAGTTCTGATATAGACATGGCATACCGAGCATGTACCGGGATATGCTCGGACTTAAAGGACAATAACAAGGATCCATTTGATTGTTTGGTCGACAAAGCATGGGGTAGAAGAAGGTGCTGAGTTTGTGGAATCAAAGGTCCTACGACGGTCTAACGACTGGGCGCCCTTCACAGGCTATAATGAGAGACTGCTCGAACCCGTACTCGTACCCCTACTCCTACGACCGCTCCTACTTCCACTCCTACTTCCACTCCTACTCCCACTCCTACTACCACCTTTTGATGTATCCCCATGCCCTTCCAACGCCATACTAACGTAAAAACAGCCCAAACAACATCGACCCTTGAGGATCGTGAGATATTGGCGACCGAGAACTAACAGACTACGGGTTTAAACGCAGACGAGAGCGACCATTCATCAACAAGACATTCTACACAAACAGTTGGCACGATGGGACTATGGCGATGGAGGAAGCCCGCCAAACAGCACGTGAAAGACGAGGTCGACACGATGCTCGAAGGTGAGCAAGCGTCCTCCGCGAAGCGGAGCTACGGGTCTGGGCAGAGCCCAGCCGCCGGAGGCAACCCCACCGCACACCACACCACACCACGACACTAACACGCACCAGCCGACGAACCGCTATCATACGAAGAAGAAGCCACTCTCCAGTCAGCGGCGCAAGTACAACAGGCGTCGTACAACTATCATCCAGCGAGCCGTAGCACCTCTGCAATGGCATCACCGGCCATTCCTACGCCTACAGGGACGTTTTCGATTGAGTCTTTATTGAGTTTGAACCCACCGCATGGCGGTGGAGGAGACGGAACCAGTCGGTCGCCCTCGAGTAGCGGACGGTCGCCTTCGCTGTCGGGAAACTCGTTTGGTAATGTAAATGACCTAGAAGCTCCTAGTGGTATAGCCAGCGCTCCTGCTGCTAGTATCGCGACACTACCGAGGAGTCCTGTGATAGTTGCAAGAAACAAAGCAATGAGCTCGACTTCTCTATCTTCAAAGCCTTCGAATATGAGGAGACGGTTGAGTAGGTTTGGTATCGGGCTGCCGCGTCATAAAAGCGGTTTTGGCCAGCAACCGAGTCCTGGTCAGGAAGAGTGGGTTGATTTTAAAGAGGAGATTAGCAAAATTCACCAGAATCCAAATAATGGCGGCGGTGATGCTATAGCAGCTAAAGAAAAGTCGACCGGTGATGATGCGAAACTAGGACAATCTGCTGAGAATGGCGGTAGCGAAAAAGCCATGCCATACTCGCCGAGCGATTCGGGTGCTGCCTCAAGCGAGCCGACCATCACTGAACCCCAGCTGTCGAACAAGACTCCAAAGGCGCCATCTCAAGACTTGACCAGCAGCACCAAACCACAATTATTACCAGCGTCGTTTCTGCCTTCTTCAACGACAACCGCGCCGTCTGGAATCAAACTGTCTCCGATTTCAACTGAACCGCCGCCTCCAATCCATACTCAGTTCAAACATGCCACCAGAGACAACTCTCTGTCACCGCTTTACGAGCCAGGCTCATTTTCCGAGTCTCCTCGTCTATCTTCACCCGCTTCGTCGCTGATATTCGAGCGGTCCGTGCAAGACTTCTCCATGTCTGGCAACGACGACAAGATTCCTTCTCATTACCACAACGAGGACTATATTCCCGCTGTATTGGATGCATCCACCACTGCTATTACGAACACATCTTTGGATCCAAACATGGTCGAGGTGGTTTCACTGTCTCCCGGATCATTATCAGCAGCGCGAACAAGGAGTTTGTCCAGCGGGTATCACCATCATTTCAGCCCGGATGAAAACGGCGCGGCCAACCCCAGTTGCACAACAACCTCGGGCATGCATTCGCCATCACCATCGTCTCCAACCCGACAAGCACATTCCGGTAACCAACATTATCATTTTTCTCCACACGGTACTTCTGTCGGAACCTCTTCAGGTACTACCACCCCGGGCGGTGGACTAGGCTTACGCAATCTGGGCCCCCCGGTTGTGCTTGAAAGCCCGACAGCCACCACGACCACGACCAGTGGAAATGGTTCTCGAGGCCCTACTGGTGCTACGTCTACGTCCAGTGTAACCGCGGTGTCACCTACCACTGTCCCACCACCCTCTTCTAGCCCGTCTAATGCCGACCGACATGTTCTCAGTTTCTGCTCCTACGCCGATATAATATCGTCCGAGCATGCCCCACACCCAATGGCTAGTTCTCCCTCACCAAAAAGCCTCCGAACGAGGCAATTTGTTGAAGGGTTCGTTGGCTCGCCTACCTCCGTACGAACAATGGGTTCAGTGGACCAGATGTCGTCGACGGACGAGTTCTTGCCGGCCTCGGAAGAATTTGAACTGGAGGACGACCCTGGACTCACTGTCCGATCCATGGACGAGACGATACGATACAACACTGGTGAAATCACTAATCAGCTGGCGTAAGCCCCACCCATCCATATCCGCCTTTTTTTTTATTCTTGTGTTTCCTCCCTCCTCCCCCGTTTGTATGCTAGTAATACTATTTATTCATATCCCCTTGCTCTGGGCGCCTCTGGCGGCCGGGCTCTGCCCGGACCGGTTGTGCTCGCTCCGCGAGCGGTCGTAGGTCGAAACTCTGTTTACGAAGTGTGATAAATAATTTACAAATAATCCTTCTTATTGGCAGTGCGGATGAACCCTCTGTGCCTCCATTCGACGTCGGCGTCTTTGTTGTCGACAGTACCGAGACGCAGTTCGTAGAGCTTCATTTCAAACCGCGGCCCAACTTCGGCCAGTTCCACCGACTCTCGGGTCCGTACATAGACGTGTTGACGAACGCTGATATAATCACCGTTGTTGGCGAACGTGATAACACGAGAGCTGTCCTTCTTCACACCGGGAGGGAACAGATGCTTGAGGACTTGCACGACTCGCTTGCCTAGAGGAGACGTGAAGTTCTCGAATATAATATGCGGATATGCTTCCGACTGGTTGCCGGAATTGAGAATATCGTGACGGAGAACCACGTTATGTAGTGAGAATGAAGCGGTGGGCCCGTGTGGGAAATGAGACACTGTCATAGCGGTCGGCACACCACGATGCTCATGGAGTAGGATCACATCGGTCGACCCTGAGCTTTGGCATGCTGACACTAGTGATGGTAGAATGGTGTTACCACGGTTCAGCCGAATACCAGTAGGAAATAAAAGCCGCACTTCTTTGGCAAACTGACTAAGTCGAGTACTGGGATCTCGACTGGTTGTGACTATAATTTTAGGATCTTGGATACCACTCAAGGCTGAATATTCATCATCTATTTCTTCATTTAACGACTCGTCGAACTGGAAGTTCTTTTGTAGTTCATCATCATCGGCCACCTCTTTCGGTAGCGCTTTGCCTGACGAAAGAGCTGCTCTCAGCTTCTGTCTTTTCTGGGTTAATGTGGCTTCTTGTAGCTGGACAGACTTTTTGTACAGGTATTCTCTTCTTTCTCTGGCCTGTCTTCGAATCTACGGTTGTTTTAGTTAATATTTTGTTTTTGGCTGCTACGCTTCATTTGTATCGACCGCTTCAAACTTACCATTTTTAGGGCAATTGTGTGTGTTTGAGTATTGAGAGCACGGTTCAGAAGTAGTCTGGTGAAGTAGATAAATTTCTTTGCATTCTGGATATTTTTCAGGGTTAGGGCGCGACAGTGAAAAATCCTCTGCATGTTAATTGTGCCCTGCATAAGCTGAGTTAGCTCTTCAGGGTCTTCATTTTAAGGAGCACTTTTACAGATTGATGGATTGAGAAATAGCGCATTGTGGAAAGGCTGGAGCCCAAAAGCTGTAGACATTATTAAGCTGGAATCAGTACTAAGATAACAGTCGGTGATGTACGATTGGTGAATCAAAACTGTGACTGGTTGCTTACTATGATGAGATCTTATCTTTTTCAGCAGATATTGCCCAGTTGAACCAACAACCCAGGCAACACAACGAGACCATCTATAGTACACCTCGAACATCTCATATAGAACAAGCAAGAATGACTTGACATTAGGATTTGACGGTCCATTTGGAGTCGAAACGAGCCAGAGCGCAGAAGGTCCCCTTTTTGCGGCTCGCGCGGCACATTAATAATAATGATGAGCCGCGTTTTTTTCACGCTGAAAGCACATCTATCATTACCGCGTCATCTCTCAATATCAGTAACCACCAAGACAGGTGTCTATTAGGAGGTTGATCAGAGAAAGAGGATCAGACGTAGAGAGACAAAGAGCACTCTAAACGTGGATATTATCACTTGAAAGACGGAGGCGGGAAAACAAAAGTGAGGTTATTTTATCGTAAACCACCGAAATTGAACCTGAACGAACGGAATCGTCGTAAATTAGAAATATGGATTCTTTCTCACACCTTGGCAATCAGTTTGAAATTGAATCAGACCTCGAGTCTGTCACTTCTGATGTTCTATATCAAGGCCGTACCAATGGAGGCCGGGGCCAATTAAAAAGACAAGATTCCGATGATGGGCAGTCCACCACTCTTGGAACCGATCTCGACTACGATAATGATACTTTATCGCTGATTAGCGGGCGAACAGGAGGAAACCATGGCGTCATTGGCGAGGGGTCGAGCGTTGCCGGGCTCACAGGCAATGGAGTAGGAGGGCCTCATTTGCATGATCTGAACAGACCTGCTGCTGGAGCATTTGTAGCAGCTACTACTAGCAATTTCCTTGATAGCGAGAGTGTTTTCGAAGACGAGATTGAGTTTGACGAAAGCACGCTGCCGAGTCATGCTTGTTCGTAAGTAATCAGTGCAGCAAGCGCAGCTCTATTAAGAAGCAAAGCCTTAAGAAGCCAATAACTAACAAATCCAGCTACTGTGGCATCCATACCCCTTCAAGCGTTGTGAAATGCGTGACTTGTAATAAATGGTTTTGTAACTCCCGTGGTAACACCTCCAGCTCTCATATTGTAACTCATTTGGTCCGGTCAAGACATAAGATAGTGTCTTTGCATCCAGAGAGTGAACTGGGTGATACCACTTTGGAATGCTATAACTGTGGAAGCAAAAATGTGTTTATATTGGGCTTTATTAGTGCCAAGAGCGAGACGGTAGTGGTCATTCTATGTCGACACCCATGCGCTTCCGGAGGCGGAGGAACAACGGCAAATGGGGCTGGCGGTGCCGCTGGTAGTGGAGTCAATTGGGATACTTCAGAATGGCAGCCCTTGATCGAAGATAGAAGTCTACTATCATGGCTGGTGACGGTTCCTTCAGAAAAAGAACAATTAAAAGCAAGACATATCTCGCCGGCGCAGATTCTGAAGCTCGAAGAGGTATGGAGATACAATGCTAGCGCCAAATTATCGGATATTTCTAAAGTCGAGACGGAGAAAGAAGAAATCTTACCAGTTGCTCTTCGTTATGACGATGCTTACGAATATCAGCGATGCTTCAGTCCACTGGTGAAAGTTGAAGCAGAACATGATAAGAAGCTCCGCGAGTCGCAGACTCAAACTGGAGTATCCGTCAGTTGGGACTTGGGGCTGAGTAAGCGGCATTTAGTATCGTTCGTATTGAACAAGTTGGAGTTATCCGATATTAAAATTTCTATTGGTGATGAGATCAAGATTAGATACGAAGGAGGGAAAGCCTGGGAAGAAAGCGGATTCGTTATTAAGATACCCGATGCTATCTCTGATGAGATCACTGTAGAACTACTAAAAGGATCACCTCCAACTCAAAATACGACTGATTTCTCGATTGAATTTGTTTGGTCCAATACTACGTACTATCGTATTCAAGAGTCGTTGGCCAAATTTGCTACTGAGGAAACATCTGTTTCTGGCTATATCTATCATAAACTGTTAGGCCATGATATTGAATCGCTACAATTGAATGCTAATATCCCAAGGGTCTTGTCGGCGCCCGGTATCGCCGAGCTGAACTCTTCGCAACAAAATGCAGTTAAATCGGTGTTGCAAATGCCACTGTCTTTGATCCAGGGTCCTCCTGGAACCGGTAAAACAGTCGTGTCTACTACTATTGTGTACCATCTCGTCAACATGACTAAAGAACCGGTTCTAGCCTGTGCACCATCTAACGTTGTGGTGGACCAGCTTGCTGAGCGGTTAGACAAGACTGGCCTAAAAGTTGTTCGTATGGCTGCTCGAATTAGAGAGCACCTCGATAGCAAAGTGAATCATTTAACCCTTCACAACCGAGTCGCTCAGGATAAACGTAACACCGAGCTGTTGAAGCTAATAGAGCTCAAGGGTGAATTGGGCGAATTAAATATTACTGACAACAAAAAATATAAAAAGCTAATGAAGGCAGCTGAGAAGAGGATTCTTGAAACTGCCGATGTCATTTGTTGTACATGTTCAGGAGCCGGCGACGGAAGATTAAAATACATGAGATTCCGAACCGCTCTTATTGACGAAAGTACACAAGCCACCGAACCTGAATGTTTGATTCCCATTGTTCATGGCTGTAAGCAACTTGTACTGGTTGGAGATCATAAACAGTTGGGTCCAGTTATTACCAATAGATCAGCAGCAAAGGCCGGATTATCGCGATCGCTATTTGAGAGATTAATTGTACTTGGTCATAAGCCAATTCGACTGACGGTACAATATCGAATGCACCCCTGTCTCAGTTTATTCCCTAGTAATATGTTTTACGAAGGAAGTTTACAGAATGGTGTTACTGCAGAAGAGAGAATTCGTCCTCAAGATGACTTCCCATGGCCAGTTGCCGAGGCGCCTATGATGTTCTGGAGCAATCTTGGCCAAGAAGAAATCTCGTCGTCAGGATTCAGTTATCTTAACAGGTCTGAAGCCGCTAGTTGTGAGAAACTGATTAGTCGATTCTTGAAAGCAGGAGTTAGTCCTTCCCAGATAGGTGTTATTACTCCCTACGAGGGCCAGCGGACTTATTTGACTCAATATATGCTCTCGGCAGGAGAATTGAACCAGCAACTATATAGAGAAGTGGAAATCGAGTCTGTGGATGCATTCCAAGGTCGTGAGAAGGACTATATTATCCTGACGTGTGTTCGTTCCAATGACCATCAAGGAATTGGGTTCTTAAGTGATCCTCGTCGTCTTAATGTTGCCATCACTAGAGCCAAATATGGACTTGTATTGTTGGGAAATCCACGAGTGCTATCCAAAAATCTACTGTGGTCACATTTGTTGAATCTTTTCCGTCAAAGGGGATGTCTTGTTGAGGGTACATTAAATAATTTACAAAAATGCCTCATTCCATTGTCCAAGCCTAGAATGCCATATCGTAATAGTTCGGGACCAGAACTTGGTCGGGAATCAAACTTCGCAGACCCTTATAGCAACCAATCGCGACCGTTTGATTATGAGAGTGACGATGCGTCAAGTATTATTACCACTCCGTCGGGTATTGATAGTTTGGCAGGGCCGATTGGCAGTAACTTGCCGATGATTTTCTCTCAAGGATATGAAGTTCAAGATGAATGGCCCGGTAGAATGGGTGGTGGTGAAGAGTCGCAGACACCAAACATCGATCTTTCTGGTAGGGCTCTTGGTAACAGTATGAGTGATCGAGTTGCTCAGATGCTTGAAAAGAAAGACCAAGAAGATGATAACGATTCGTTAGACGATGATCTTCGTAGTGTTAGTACTGCGTTTGCCAGTACCGTGGGTCTCTATTAGGTGGGTGTTTTAGTGGTGGGCGTTTTAGTGGTTGGTGAGGTTTGTGTAGTAGTAGCCTGATACTTTGATGATAGTACCAAGTATGTGTGATCTGGATTCAGATCATATGGTACGTTATTGCGCTATGTATAATGCGTTCCTAGTATAGCTGTGGTTTACGGCCAAGGATATTATGTCCTTACAGGCATTCTGGCTTGACTTGGCAGTTGGACAGGAGTGACAAGGTCTTGCTTGGTTGGGTTGTTTCAACTATTATATAGATGAAAGTCTTAAACAAAGCTAAGCGAAGCGATTGCTGATTGGTTTTATAAGGTTTATATCATAAATGAAGATAGCAGTGAAGGATTGGTAGCAGTGGAGTTATTGCCGCGTGAAGCACTTGCTCCTGTAACTGTCCAAGGCAATTCCTTCTCCATGGATATGGCGATCGTGGTTGAACAGAGTACCTGGGGTACATACGATTCTAATATGAGAGTGCTGTGCCTCCGGCGGCTGGGCTCTGCCCAGACCCGTAGCTCCGCTTCGCGGAGGTCGCTGGCAGCTAGGCAAAAGACAGGCCAGGCCCCCTGCCTCCGCGAAGCGGAGCTACGGGTCTGGGCAGAGCCCAGCCGCCGGAGGCACAGCACTCCCAGATCGCGCGCCGGGGTATCTTTTACACGGATAACCTAGTCTCACATTTGGGTTTGGATCTCATTTGGATCCCGCTGCGACACGCCGGTATTTACCGGCAACGGTAATTTAACGGCGTGCTGTACTCTGGCCGGGCAGTTATCAGATCATCCGTTGATCCGGATAAATTACCGAAACGGCTAGAATAGGTAAAGGGTAGGTGTCGGGGCTAGGCCGAGATAGGCTGGCCAACTAATAGAAGCAAAATTTTAAGTTAAGGTTTGATTTTCCATGCATCGAACAGGGGAACAATGAAGCCGGCAGAGCGAGAGTGAATGCGACGTAGTAGAGTGAGGTTGGGAAACTTTGCAGCAACCTTTGGACTTGTAGATTGCGAGAACCTTGGTCGAAGAAGTCTGCAAAACCGTTGGTGAGTGGCTTAAGCTTTTGTACTTAGATGCCGATTGTGACTTAAACCGCCAAGTCTACTACGTCTGGTTGGATGCAGTTGTTACTGGCTGGTCGCATTTACTCCACGGGTAAGTATTTGTATATATATATATTTAATGATGATGTTTCGGACGGGCTGCCAGTATTTTGGCGTGGCGCTGCTTTTGAGCCTGACTGGTGGAAATTGGCTATCTCAGCAGCGAACTATAAACGTTTACGCAACGCTACAATGACCCCGGTAAACACCGGTAACGAGAAACAGACGCGGTAGGCAGATAGAGTTAACGGGTAATTCTACAAAACTTGTAAAGCAGATGAGTCAGCGTCATGTAGAATCCATAGATGGTATAAATGTCTCAATATTTGCGTTTGGCTAGTGATTGGGTTTGAGAATATTAGGATTATTATTTTCCGAGGAAAAACTACAAGAATGTTTTTTTTTAATGAAAAAAAAACCCCCCGGCTCCATGCCGTGGTTGCCATTTAGTATGATCGTTGGCAGGTTGACGCGGGATTTTAAGCGACTTGTTAAGCAAGTTCTGAGTGAAGTTGAAGTTTAGAGTAGCGAGAGTAGAGAGAGTAGCCAGACTGTACTGCCAGATATCCAGCCTGTGTAGCCGACGTGGCCAGAGAGCCAGTCAGATAGGTAGATAGGCAGATAGGTAGATAGGTAGAGAGGCAGAGAGGCAGAGAGGCAGAGAGGCAGATAGGCAGGTAGGCAGATAGCCAGATAGATATCCAGCCTGTAAAGCCAGATATCCATCCTGTGCACCCAAAGAGCCCCGATGTAACCATTCTGTATAGCCAGCTAGACAACCGTCCTCCTCTATAGCCAGCTAGACAACCGTCCTCCTCTATAGCCAGCTAGACAACCGTCCTCCTCTATAGCCAGCTAGACAACCATCCTCGATAACCAGATAACCAGATAACCAACCTCTATAGCCGATGTAACCCTCCTCCTACCCAGTTAGCACGCTGTCACGCTACAACTCTGAGGGCCGTTGCCCAACGGTTGACGGAACGGCGGCCAAGATTACTGCCACTGCCGACGCGCAACAGAAAAAGAAAACAAAGGGCCCGTCGTCGAAAAAGAAACGAAATCCTTCTTTTTCGTTTTACCCCTCGCTCTTTTCCTTCCATTCTATAAAGAAATAAATAAAACGTTATTGCTATATGCAGCCAGACGACGGTTTGTTTCCAGGTCTAACTAAGTTCGTTGAAACAGATTGTTCACTTAACAAAACGAGAAGTCGAGTGGTTTTTTTTTTTTAGTTTTTTAGTTTCTTAGTTTTTTTGGTTTTTTTGGTTTTCTATATATCTGGCGACTTCACCCGACCAAGCGGATTACAAGAGGGTGATATATTTGCATATTCAGCGAAAAAACGTATATTGAGGCGGCGGAACAGAGTAGTTGTACTATATTGATAAGGAAGAGGTTGATTTATTCAGCACACGTCGTTTTGATTTGGCAGCGGTAGCGACACAAAAGTGAGTTCAACCGAAAGACGGTGGTTTCTCGTGCGAAGCTCGAGCTACGGGTCTGGGCAGAGCCCAGCCGCCGGAGGCAAACCGCAGACCACAGACCTCAGACCGGACACTAACGAACCTGGTGTGTAGATAATGGGGTCAAATCCAACAGCGCCGGAACCACGGTCGGTCGAGGCTTCTGCTGTTCCTTCTGAGCCTGGGTCTCCGACTGGCGAGCTGCGTGCTGTGGGAGCCGTTTCTGAAGTAACCAGTGGGTCTCTGTCAGCGAGTGCGATTCCATCCAAGGCGAAAAAGCTAGATGATAAGAGTAGACGGCGTTTGCTAAGGGCGTCGTTATCAGCGCAGTCTTTGAAAGCTGCGTTTGGCAGTGGTAGTCGGAATGTGGGTGTAGAAGGTGATGCGGAATCTGATGTAGAGACTGCGGCAGTGAAAGTGACAGCAATACCAACACCGTCGTCGAAAGTCAAGCCCATGCCCGTGCCTTTACCAACCGCCTTCTCTAAACTTGCATCTCCCTCTTTACGGCCGGTCCACTCGGGCGCCTCGTCAACTTACTCAAACCTACCGTCCCCGACCGGCTCGCTAAGAAACCTGTCTCCAAACCTATCTTCACCACCATCAGCATCTCTCTCTCACTCAAACTCCGCCAGTAAACTAGCAACCGCTATCGCCATGTCGACAGCGAAATCGGTGTCACCGGTCCATTTGGCCGAGTTCATTGAACAAGATCCCAAAGGCAAAAGGCCCGTCTACCCGTCTAACGCATCGTCCACATCGTTTGTTACTCCTGACATGGTCGACGCCGGCCTGGCGGTATCACAAAACGTATCTCAGACTAGTTCGGTTGGTAGCACCAGACTAGGTACTCCGGCTATAAGCAGCGACGTTCTTGTTTCATCCATTAATGCATTTCATATCTCCAACACGAGCTCTTCTCAGTCGACTAGCCCGCTTGCTCCACCCAGTTTATTACCAATGTTCGACTATAACAATTCATCTACATCGGGTACGGCCACCACCACCACCACTACCACCACTGAAGACGATATGGTGGTAGGCACTCTGGACGAAAACGATGGAACGGAAACCGACCAGTCCGTTGAACATGCTAGTATTTTGTCTGCCAGAACAGGAGACGTGCATGCCTCCAACAGATCAATCAGCGGCCGCATCAACGTCCCTCCTTATCAAATCGTAAAGGAGAAATCAAGTCTTGATAGTACGGCCATTACCTCTACGGACTACAACGAACGCGTCGACAGTCTAATGCATATGTGGGAAATACTCGACCCCAATTTAAGAACGGCTATGAAAGACTACAAAAGTTTACAAACCGAATGCCCCGTTCAGTGGATCTCGTCTGATTCGTCGGAATGGGTCTTGGGTACTGGTACAATCAGTCCTGAAGGTGCACTTTCACTTAAATTACAGGCGACTCAAGTACTATATGTTTCTGATTTACGTAGGACAACCGTTGTTGGTAGTCCGCTTAAGCGTTATATGGAACTGGTTTCCCACCCGTCAGTTTGTAGTACTTCGCGGATCATCCTGTCTCCAACATCGGAAACTGATTTCATCCAGTGGCTCTCAGCACTTCTCCTTTTCTCATCCCTAAAACCTCGTGGCTTACAGCAAAAAGTATGGATTGTTCCCCGGGACGATGTGCCGTCTCGCACAAATGGTCCTGGTAAAGAAGCGCTTATTGTAGGCCACTTCGAAGTGTACTTTCCCTACTTCAAAAGCAAGATCAGAATAACAAGCACCGCTGCTGCGTTTGCTCCTAAAGCCCCTAAAGCCGTTGAAAGATCGTCTGCGTTCAGCAAAGAAGGCATGTGGCAACCGGTCGTAGGAATCCTCGATAAATGTGGCTATTTCAAACTCATGCATGAATCAGACGGTTCTCTAGTACAAATAATCGATATGAAGAAGATCTTGGCGTCTCGAGTTCGTGAAATAGACTCTTCTGTTTTCGAATGTCGCCGTGTGGTCTACGTCTCTTGTAAAGATGCCATTGTCGAGACTCAATTCGAGCCGCCAACCAAGTCTCGAGAATCGCATTTATTCTTCTGTCGGTTCGAAAATTGCGCCGATTATTTCGATTGGTTTACCGCATTACGATCTTTTGCTTTGCATCGTCTTTTTTCCCTTTCCACTGCATATACCTCGCCATCATGTCGTGCTCCTGCTCCCGTCCTGTCATCATCCGAATCCACAAGCTCTATCCTTTCGACTCCTTCGTCTTCTCATAACGATCTACCCGACCTTTCCAAAGTCATGCGGATTGCAAGGCAAATCAACCTTCGAATCATTGAAGGAAAGGTCAAGGATGGCGATAAGTCGGCTTTTGACTTGTCTCCATTCCATGAGACTTATATCGAAGTTCAATTTGAAGGCATAGTGTGGGCCAGAACCTTTGTCTGCCAAGGCAACAGTGTTCCATTTTGGAGAGAAGACTTTGTCTTAAATGACTTCCCGGTACTTGGCCCCACTATTAAGCTGGTAATGAAACGAAGATTAGCAGCTGCTGTTAGCCCTGGTCTCGATATCGTCATTGGTTCCATTACTCTTGATCAGGAAAAAATGAGAGAATGCGCCGACGTCGAGAAATGGTTCCCTCTTGTGTATAGCCTGGAAGCGCGAGAACAGTACGACTTCGACTTGTATCTGTGTCTTAAAATCGGTTATGATGAAACTAAAGTATTGGCTGCCGAGAGGTATTCCAAATTGGACGCCCTTATTAGCGACGTTAGCAATGATTTGACTGCGAAAATTTCAGAGGCTACTGGTGATATCAACCGACTAAGCGAAGTGTTTTTGAAAATCATGCTTACAAATTGTCAAGCATTGCGATGGCTCGGGTCGTTAATCGATTATGAGATCGGGAAGCTTCATGAGGCAGTTAAAATACAGGAAGCGGATCAGGCAAATCTCCATGATATTCGTAAGAATGTAGGCAACACTTTATTCAGAGGCAACTCTCTCCTGACCAAGTCGTTAGAAAGATATATGAAAATCAGTGGCGTCGACTATCTAAATAAAATCGTAGGGGTTTTTGTTCGTAAGGTTGTTCAAAATGCTGTTTTCCTGGAAATCGATCCTGATAGACTAGCGCAGCTCAAGTATTCTCCAGAGGCCATCAAAACGACTGTCGCTGACAATCAACGAAAGCTATCTCAGTATACCAAATATTTGTGGAACCTGATCAAGAATTCAGTTGATGGCATGCCATGTGTGTTTAAGCAGATTTTCATGAGATTGAGAGTCCAACTTTCTCATGAAATCACAAATGATGAAGATCATTTAGTTTACAACTCGGTAGCAGGGTTCCTGTTCCTTCGATTCTTTTGTCCTGCTATCCTAAATCCTAAACTATTTGGACTGACAAGAACGCATCCGACTGGAAATGTTCAAAGATCCCTTACTTTGATTACCAAAATGCTTCAAGGATTTGCTAATCGAGTAAGATTTGGTCTGAAAGAGCCATGGATGATTCCTATGAATGACTTCTTAGATACTCATGAGCCGGAGCTGTTACAGTTTTATAAATCAGTTACACTTTGTGATGGCGATGGCAGCACCGAAGAGTATTGTCTTCGCAAGAATGTTAGCGATGGATCTCTTCAGAATGCCATTGGCTGTACTCTCAGCAATCCTCACTTGATTGATAAATACGAAAACTATGCCAAATTGATTGAAATTTGGAACAGCAGTGCGGCCAGGAAATTCCATGACGAAGGAACTAGTACTTCTGAATTGATGGATCGAGCCTTGGTTGATGAAGATAATGTTGATAATGTTGAAACCTCCAAGCTGGAGTATAATGATGATAATAAAGAGGATTTCGACGAAGCATTGAGTGATTTTGCCGAACAGTGCAAGGAAATCACTATCGATAGAGATGAGCTTCGTGGACTGCTGGAAGAAGCAGAAAGTATTAATGATGCCAATGAGGACGATGTCATCAATTCGATTGACTTGAAGTTTGATGTTTCGAATGGTAAGGTTACTTTATCCAAGACTAGAATTGCTATTTCCAAGAATTCCACACTCCGAAGAAACCGATTCAAGAAATCATCTGGAGCACATGGGTCAACTGGGGCCAATACCGAAAATGTCATTCCACTATTGACGGATAGCAAAAGTGAACCGACAGCTGATGCGAGTCCCAAGAGGAGTTCCCGGTGGATGCGAATAGCTGGCATGGGAGGGCGATCAAAATAGATTTTGTTTTATTGTTGTTATTAGTTTTGTTTTTTGTTTTGTGCCATGATTTATGATATGCATATAGAGTTAATAGAGCAGCATTATATATATTATTCATGTGTACCGGTGTCGTACTGGTGCCATATCTTCGACTGAGAGATATGTGAGCCAGATAGATAAGATAGCAAAGGGGTAGAATAAATATAGACTATATTACAGATAAACAGACAGTTACATTACCAACCACGAGCATGATAGTTAAAATCAAGGTTTTGTTCATCCATTTCTTCTTTCCAAGTTTCTATGTCGGTAGGACGAGGATGAGGAGTTGTTTCTCTATTGTTGGTCTTTAATGCAGCTAATGAGTTCATAGTCATGACTCCAGTGGAGGTATGGCTACGTTTTAGAACATGGTGGTTAGCAGTTGGGCTGGTGGCTTCCGAAGATTCAGCAGATGGGACCATGGCACTATTAGTGGTTCCGTTCATACCAAGAGAAGGAGCTCCGTTTTGCTGTCTTTCCCACAGTAAGTTACGGCGAAGAGACTCGGAAAGCTCGGTGGAAAGCATGTTACGACGAGTAGTTCGGGGTGACAATGCTCCTGGTGGCAGGATGTGGGTGGCTATGGTTGCATTCAGAATGGTATCGGTGGGATTTATAGAGACTGGTTTGCGAGGAGACGCAGAAGACGAGGAACCAATCAGAGACCTTTTATTAGAATTATTGAGTTGAGCTGTCAGCCCCGATGGTGATGCAGTTGGAGCAGTTGCCTTTGCAGGCGCTTTATCTGGTGATTCTCTCCTTCTCGAATTGAGTTGTTCCTGAAGAAGGTCTTGGTTGTTTAGAAACAACGAGGACAGTAGTGACGGCCGGACAAGAGGTTTTTTAGGTACTTCATCTTCGCGTACAAACAGGGATTCTTCATCAAAAGAAGAATCACTTTCGTCATCCACCGAGTCCCATGCAGAGTCATCATCGTCATCATCATGAATATCGTCATCTTCTTCATCATCTTCTTCTTCCTCGTCGGTGAGAATAGCTTTTTCATCATGGATTTTTTTCTGCTCTTCCGTCATATCCATCATTCTAGCTGATGGTCTATGAAGCTGTTGAATTTTGCTTGCTACTACAGGTGGAGTGGTAGTCCTAGATGACTGATATGTTAGCTTTGTGAGTGCCGGTTGAGATTTCGCGTGGCCAAAGAGAGATGACCGTTTGCGCTCTTCACGATGAGACTGGTGATGATGGTGATGATGATGATGATGTTCATGTTGAAGCGTAGCCGAACTATTGGAGGAACTTGCTGGGCTCAGGGTGCTAGTGGTGCTCAATTTGGAAGGACCAGGAGGAGCTGGAGAAACAGTCGTTGGATGGGAATGACCCTGCTGACCACTAGCAATGACGTTGACTAGATTGTATGGTTTCGGGAGCGCAGCGTCACTGGGGACATCGCCCGATCCTTCACTTGATGACAGAGACTCACCACCAAACTCGCTATCAGATGGAGACGATTCAATAAAGAACATTTTCTCACGAGGAAGTCGATCCGGGCGAGCTTTTGTGGGCTTCCAAGAGGGCGGCACATCATTAGGAGTGGACGATCTTCTATTGTGGACAGTACTCGAACTGGCGTTACCGGATGGAGAGATTCGTTTTTGAGAAGCACTTCTGTTGATGACAGAAATAGAGATGTTGGAAGGAGAAAATCCTCTCACAATAGAAGTCGAGGTGGCCGACCTATGGTGACGAGACAGTCGTCCGTCGTCGGAATCAGACTCTGTGTCGTCTAAATCATCGCTTTCATGACCATCGTCCGATGAAGTGTCATCTGATCCGTCGGTTATTGCTTGAGAATAATCCGAATGAGGAGATAACGACGCGGCAAAGTGAGAAGGTATTGGATTGCGGATTGCACGAGCGGCAGAGTCGGTGGAATGCAAGACATTTGCTGGCGAGTCTGACAGCTTTTTATTATTATTATTATTATTACCAAAAAGCGAGGCGGATGCAGTTGATTTTGAAGCTACTGGCAAAGGAAGTTCAGTGACCGGTCGCGCTGATGGGTTGGAAGATGCAGTGTTTTTAGATCTAGCAAAGCTGTTTGAGTTTTTTGAGAATAAAGACGTGACTGTGCGAGAGGGAGTTTTATTAGTGGTTGTTGATATGGGTGGTGTTGGTGTTGCTGATATGGGTGGAGTTGGTGTTGTTAATATGGATGGTGTTGGTGTTGCTACAGAGGCAGGCGTCGCTAGTGTCGTGGTAGCAGGTCTGACAGCTGTAGGTGGAGTTGTAGTTTTCATATCAGGTTTAGTGAACATAGATGTGGTGGCATCTACTGGATTAGAAACCTTTCTAGGCTTTGGTGTAACGTCACCATCGGTCAATGCAGAGGTTTCATTGTTATTTGTTTTGCATGTCCATTCTGGTTGGGACTTTTGATTGGAATTCACAAACTGGAAAAGATGCTCAAGCTCTTCAGATGAGATATGTTTATGAGGGTGATGAGGGTTCGCAGGATTGATATGTAGACCATCCAGAAGATGCGGAATTGAAGGCTTTACCGGACTTAGGATTGGCACCTCGTCTAGAGCAGGGCTTGGTTCGTTTACAGCGACCATGAGCTTTTGATTTGTCGATAGTGCCTTACCACCGGCAGTCTCGTCATTATAAGAAAGATGCTCGCGGTTCCACAGCCTCCAGGACATGTTTTCCAATCTGCGGCCGTTTTCAATAGAATTCTTGCATTTTGAAAATACCGTCCAGAGAGAAAACAAAGACTCGGCGTCTGGGTCTAAAGTTTTCAGAGTATGAGGGGACAACACCAATATTGGAGGCATGCCTGACGGGTGATTGGACCCTCGGGGATGGTTAATTACCGGGTGAGGGTGAATGGCTGGAGGAGAAAAGGTTGACATGATGATACAATGGGAACTGGGGATATTCCAAGCGGGTCGGACGACCCAAAGAAAGAACAAGACAGGCCTGTCTGGGCCGGTATTTTAGGCGACGACTCGATTATTGAGTATTAAGAAGACTGATTCGAGACGATCAAGACGATACCAGAAGTGAACAACAACAACAACAATAGTAGCAGTTTGACGAGCGAGTGGTTACTGATGGAATCAAGTGGATGTGTAAAATATAATACTCTTATTCAAAAAACCGGTTTATTCCTTTATTGCTATGGCGTTACTTGGTTGTTGTTTGATTCGTGAATTTTGTTTTGAACTCCGAGTATACGTTAATACGTTAATATACGTTTATACGTTTGTCGAGAATAGCCGTCGAGTTCACTGACCACCCAAAAAGAATGAAAAAATAATGAATTATCCAATCGACAGTTTTGCTCGAGTTAAAAAGAGACAAAAAAGAAGCGCCCCAAAAAAAATATCTATCAAGTTTGGGGTCTTGACATGACTGGGTAATAAAGTAGTATTCCGTGCCTATTCAAAAAATGATGCTCATCACGAGCTCAGAAAAGTCCCGGTTAAACTTTTTACAAGTGATTTCCGCTTTACAATTCAACGGTCAGTAATGGCGTTTCAACATCGACCAGTTATCGGGGGGGAAAGCAAAATATAGGGTGTTTGGGGGGGGTACCTCAGTAATGCCATGTGCCGGGGCTGCCGCACAGGGTATAACACGGGGACAATGACGGGGAGGTATCCTCGATAAGAGAATAGCATGGGGAATGCGGTGGGCAGGTTGGGAGGGAGGTTGGGGGCATGGTGGAAAGAGGTTGGGAGAGAAGTGAGCAGGGAAAGAATAGGATTAGAGTTAATGCAAGATATAGAGCTAGAGATTAGAGATGGAGGAGGAGGTGGAGGAGGAGGAGGAGGAGGAGGAGGAGGAGGAGGAGGGGGAGGAGGAGGAGGAGGAGGAGGAGGAGGAGGAAGAGGAGGAGGAGGAGGAAGAGGAAGAGGAAGAGGAAGAGGAAGAGGAATAATGCAGTTTTAATAAATGTGTCTATAACAAGAATTCAATCCCTATTAAATGCTTCTACT
>JAKTRT010000046.1:0-103638 GCA_030579895.1 Sugiyamaella grinbergsii | reverse complement strand
TGCTACTGCTACTGCTACTGCTACTGCTACTGCTACTGCTACTGCTACTGCTACTGCTACTGCTACTGCTACTGCTACTGCTACTGCTACTGCTACTACACACCATACACTACCAACTCTAAACTCTTCTTTTGCTACCACCTCCATCTGCAACATCAAATAATATTCTCGGATCGCAAGCCGTCCTAGCCGTCGAGGTACGCTTTCCTACGGACATAGCTACATGCAATTGACCAGAGCGGTAGTGGTAACAGTAGTCATCGTTGAATCCACGGCTCAACAAACCCTGATGCATTCCTTCACAATGAGCCAGAGCCAGAGCCAGAGCCAGAGCCAGAGCCAGAGCCAGAGCCAGAGCCAGAGCCTGAGCCTGAGCCTGAGCCTGAGCCTGAGCCTGAGCCTGAGCCTGAGCCTGAGCCTGAGCCTGAGCTGATATTTACAGTTCCGCGCAATTCGCCAGACCTGATAATCTTGCTCCCAGGCATTCCCTCAGCCATCCTCCCAATATAACTCTATACTGCCTATTAAATGACTCGACTTATGTTCGTATGCCTCATACAATAGTTTGGGCTAATAGTTATATATTATATATATCGGTTGACTATGAGGACAGCGACCGCACAAGCATATACCAAAACCCCACGGCTACGTTACAGGCAGGACAATCGAGCACAATCGATTGATTTACCAATCGCAATTCAAAAACAATCGAGAAAATACAAAAAGAGAAACCAAACTCAGTCTCTGTCTACCGGTACCGAGGTCTGAGTTGAGCTGTCACTGAGTAGTAACCGGCCGTTGAGCGGACTTCGTGCCAACTCCTCTCCGGGTCTGTCAGTTCTTGGGGCTCCCCTACTGTATGCCATACACTGACTACATATGCCCGATTAGTTAGCAGACCCTGAATCAGGAGGCAGGGTTAATGTGAAACCGATGCAATACTATGGTATGCGATCGCTGCCTGGCACAACCTTACTGAAATCGCTGCGGGCCCTCATGCCCTGCCTGTACTTGCCTATTACAAACACACTACTTTTCTCATCTCCGAAACCTAAATCTCTCTGAACCATGAACTCCAGCCACCAGCCGCTCGCGAAGCGAGCACAACGGGTCCGGGCAGAGCCCGGCCGCCGGAGGCGTGGCGAGGTGCTTGCTTCGCGAGCGGTTGGGGGGACGGGGAGTTTATTTAGGCTCGGCCCTTTAGCACATCATAGTCTACTTTGTGGCCCTCGGAACGAATGCGCTCTTGCAGCCAGTTGGGCCAGGCCCGAACGTTGGCCATGGGCCCGACGACGTCAGGGAGGATAAGCTGGGCACCCCGTGTGGAGTAGAGCTGGTCCACGATAGAAGTGGCTACCTCTTCAGGGGTCAGCTCGCGGCAGAGAACAGTGTCCATGTTCTGTAGGCCCTCGATGAGTCGAGTGCGCACCCAGCTAGGATGCACACTGGTCATTCTCACCTTGGGAGCCTTGTAGAAGCACCGCAGCTCAGCAGCAAGCGCTTCATGGAACGCCAGAACAGCCGCCTTGGAGCCACTGTAATGGCTCATTCGCATCGGAGACAGGAAACTGGCCATACTGGCGATCGTGACAACATGTCCATGGTTGTTTCTCGCCATGGCAGGCAGGAACGCCTTGACTGTCCAGTAATGGGCCAGCACATTGACATCGTACGTCTTGCGGATAACGGCCTCGGGGAGATCCAGGATACTGGTGCCCACTCCTATGCCTGCATTATTAATGAGGATAGAAGGATGGCCATGGTCCTTTCTGATCTGGTCAGCAACCACGTTGACAGCACTGGCGTCGGTGATGTCCAGCTTGTAGAAGAAGGTGTTTGGAGGCAGCGCTTGGCCAGCCTCAAGGTCCAAGATAATCACCTTTGGATTCTTGGAAGCAGCCAGCTTCTTGGCAATAGCAAGCCCGATCCCGTTGGATCCACCAGTGATGACTATGATTTCCTTGGACCAGTCGTAACTATTGTCCGACACATAATTGTTAAGTGCGGCAGAGTTGAGACGTTTGTTAATACTTCTCAAGATACCCCAGGCAAGCAATATTTGAAGCGCCAAAGTAGTTTTTGTGCCTGGCCGGGTCAGAGCTTCACTCACCGGGACAAGGAATTTCGGCAATTGAGCCACAATCTTAATCAATGTGTCAGCGGGAATCGATCTTAGCCCGAGCAATGCTCCAGTCAGGAGTGGGTTCAAAGCCGTACCACGGATAAGAGGAAGGAGGTCGTTCAAAGTCATGGTAGGTAGTAATGTCAATTGTCACTTGTGTGCGTGATAACGGTCAAAGGTGTGTGTGTGAGAGAGAGAGAGAGAGAGAGAGAGAGAGAGAGAGCAGCCAATTATGTGAGTAGCAAATGTTCAGTTACGTGCGTGACAATGGTCAAACTTGTAGTAGCAGTAGCAGTAGTAGTAGTAGCAGTAGCAGAAGTAGTAATACAGTAGTAGTAGCACTGGTTGAAGTAATACAGTACTTGCTAAGTGAATCGGAAAACAATCTCCAGTGTACCAAGCTACAATCAACGCCTTATATAGAAATAAACCTTGTCTAAAACCATTGTTGAAACAGCCTCTTTATACGGGGGAAACTCTCTCCGAGACTGAGGTAGTTCTGTTAAATACCATCCGCAACTGTAGCATGTGAAGGCATGTCTTTCCCCACATAAATGAATAACCGAGAGTCAGGGGAATATCTTTATGCGTCAAGACAAAAATGGAAATGAAACAGGCTGACATTCGGTTATTTATGACTATGCAATTGATTATCTAACAACTACAAACAAAAGTTACCTAGGTTGATTGTTTAACATACGACTAACGGAACAGCAATACGAAGGAGACACGGATAGTTTACCAAATAGGTAGAGAAACTATCGTATTATTAACAAGGGCCGGTCCATATATTGGAGGAGGGGAGTAGCGGCCATGGAAGTAGAAGTTGAACAGGGAAGTCAATGTAGTAGCAAAGTGTGAAGGAGTCGAAATGGTCCGTACGGGAAATGGGTATTATCGGACGGGACCGATTCTGGACCCCTGGCTAATGGCGCGGCTGATGATGGCATTGCGCACATGCAGACAAGCTAGACACGCCTTATCTGTTTGCAGCCGATGGTGTCGGGGTAAGATTGGCGGGTACCATCCATGGATTGAGTACGAGACCTTCCAGGCCTTCTGAGAGAAACTGGCGGAAAGGAGGCCTGGAATTGACTTGACTGAACACGTTCTGAGTAATAACATTATTAGTGCTGTTCATTTCCATTACGGCAGTCTTTGCTGACAGGTTGACGTTGGCGACCCAATGGCTGACAAATAAGCGATAGGAGGGTCGAGAACATAGCTAATCAGAATCTCCAATACGCTCCGGCCGTCTATGATATCGCGTACTGTAATTTTCTAATTTTCTACACGTTAATCGTCATCAGTCGATGCTATAGTGGATACAGATCCATCCGCCAACTGTCAACCAGCGCGCGGTCCTACCTCGCGGCTACGTGAAAAAAGTACTGCTGCATCCATCCAACTCCCACTCAACCTGGCAGCCACCAGCTAATACCCCATCACATGACCAGCTGGGGGGGGAAAACCACTCCAACGTTAATTACCTAAATAGGAAATACCCGGTCACACACTCCTCCTTCTGTCACAACTTCCACAGTTATTCACCTCACACCAGAGCCCACTCAATTTCAGTTGTTCCCCTTCACCACCTTTCGACAAATCAAACAACCGACGACAAGTTTAGGTCACCAAACAAAAATGCAAATGTAGGTTTTCAAAAGAGAATCAGAATAAGCGAAAGGATGTGAATATGTGGTTTTATAGAGAAATGTGGTTGTGTATTTGGCGGTGTGATTGAAACGGACCGGACGTGATAGGCTCCGTCTGACCAGTAAATGGATGATACAAGTTCATCAGCAATGTATTGGACTCTTTTTTCGACATCAAACTTCATTTTGAATAGTCCTTTTTTTGACGCCCTAGAAGCAACACAGTCTCCTACGAAAACCACTTACCCACTTACCTCGTCACCACCTTCACCACGTTCATACTAACATCCACTTCTAGTTTCGTCAAGACCCTTACCGGTAAGACCATCACTCTTGAGGTCGAATCCTCCGACACTATTGACAACGTCAAGACCAAGATCCAGGATAAGGAAGGAATTCCCCCAGATCAACAACGTCTTATCTTCGCTGGTAAACAACTCGAAGATGGTAGAACTCTGTCTGACTACAATATCCAAAAGGAATCTACTCTTCACCTTGTCCTCCGTTTGAGAGGTGGTATCATTGAGCCCTCTCTTAAGGCTCTTGCTTCCAAGTACAACTGTGACAAGTCCATCTGCCGTATCTGTTATGCCCGTCTTCCTCCTCGTGCTACCAACTGCAGAAAGAGAAAGTGTGGTCACAGTAACCAACTTAGACCTAAGAAGAAGCTTAAATAAACAACTCGCCCCCAATGTGGTTTGTGGTTGTGGAAGTTTTCCTTTGTCTGGTATTTCCCTTCACATGTATATGATTTTCATAATGATATATATATATTCTAAAAGAAAAAGAGATTCCTTTTAAGTGTTTTTTTTATTTGTTTGGACTGGATGTTGGGCTCTGCTCAAGTCTATCATTTGCTCGATTGTGTATATGTTTGATGGGTGCGGATAGGCAAATAGACACATTGTTAATTAAATAGTCATAACAAAATAATAAATAAAGGAATATAGTATATAGCCAAACTAATTCGGACTGTCAAGGGGCTTGGTAATCACCGGCTCATGTAGAGCGATTCCAGGACAAAACTTTAATAAAACGTGATGCAGCTCCATCCTCATAATAGGCTTGGACAGAATCGAATTCATACCAGCATTGATGCACATATCTCTAGTCGCATCGTCTACAAATGCTGTTAATGCAACTATCGTATATGGATATCCGAGGGTTCCTCGGATAATCTTGGTAGCTTCGATTCCATTCATCTTCGGCATCTGAACATCCATAAATACGACATCATAGTGTATACCGGACTTGATTGCATCTTCAACTTTTTCTACTACTTGTTCTCCATCCAGTGCTAGCTCGATATCTTTGATGCCCTCCAACCGGAGCATCCGTTTCATAATCTCCTGATTAATCAGATTATCCTCAGCAACTAGAACCCGAATCGACGAAGCTGATGGTGTATCTCTTTCCGGACCAATAAGTACCGGAGGCGGATTCAAGCTAGGAATAACGTTGTCATCAAGTCCACTGCCAGATTTTGTCCGGGGTCGCGCTGAAAAGTACCCCTTGGATCCCGTGTTGCTCGTCAAGCTGCTACTTCTAGGGAGAGCCAGAGCACGACTCGGGTCCTTTGTGGTCGCTCCAGATGCGTTACTGCTAGCTAGATTGCTACCATTAGCAGCCGGTCCTGTGGATGTACGGTCAGAGAAACTTGATTCTCGGGTTCGATGCATGGTCATAGAATGAGAGCTCCGGTTGGATTCAATGGTAGCGAAACTGACCTGGGAAATAGACGGTTCCAGATCAACGCCATGAGAATTATTCGCCACAGTAGCAATTCGGCGCTGTAGTGGCACTCTCAACGTAAATGTCGACCCAACACCAATTTCCGACCGAAGCGTTATAGTACCACCAAGAACATCACAAAGCTGCCTACAAATCGAAAGACCCAGACCTGTACCACCGAATCTTCTAGATAATGCTTGATCTCCCTGAATAAACGGTTCGAATACTTGGTCTTGAAGCGACGTTTCAATACCGGGTCCGGTATCTTCGACTTCGAATTCAAACGTCAACGGCGTAGAAGAAACGCCCGTGGGTATTAACAGTCCATTAGTGCCTGCAAGCTGCCTTGCTCTAAAGGAATCTCTTCTAGACCCTACCCCTACACTTAATATCGAATTAGGTTTCCGGGAGTCGAGGCTCTCGCGTTCAGAGCTTTCCAGGATAGGTTTCTCGATATTAGAAAGAGTTCTTACTGGAGGAGTAAGGCTGTTGGCTCCATTACTAGTAGTGCGATCGAGAGATGCAAATCCTTTGCTCTGTTCTATTGGCGAGACTCCAGCGGAACCACCGCCTCCCGATTGGAACATTCGACTGCGGTGGGTGCGGATGAATAGTTTTGGTGGTGGCTGAGGTGACTGAGGGCTCGAACTAGTGTTTTCTAAACTTGGTGGTAGAGTAGGCAAAGGAGTCACTTCTTGACTATGTCCAACTATCGATGAATCCAGAACAGGCACAAACGTAGTCTGTTGCTCATCGCCAACCAGTCTTACTCTGACTTTGATATCACCACCTGGTTTAGTAAACTTTAATCCATTGGAAATGAGATTGAGTAGGATTTGCAAGATTCGACTAAAGTCGCCATACAACAACATACTCGGCACACCGGTCGGAGTGATGATGTAGGAAAGCTTGATGTTTTTTTCTAACGCCTGTAAATCGAATATCGTCCTTAACTGGGATATCAATTCCGCAGTGGTGAATTCTTTTTCGTCCAGCGTTACATTTCCCACTTGATTCTTTGAGAATGTTAATAAATCAGTTAAAAGCTCCAATAGAACTTCTCCAGACTTGAAGATTAGTTTGAGAGACCGCCTCATTTTCGCCGGGTCAGTCTCTGTTAGTGATACAGCCGTCATGCCGAGGATACCGTTTAAAGGAGTCCTCAATTCATGGGTGATGTTTGCAATAAATAAAGATTTCGCCTCATTGGCGGATTCAGCTTGGATTTTCGCCGCTTCGGATTCACGGGTACGGTCCCGCACTCGGTCCTCAAGGTGGAAATACTGTTTAACCAGCTCATCAACCATTCGGTTGTATGTTTCAGTCAAATCAGTCAGCTCATCTCGGAAAAACCGCTGCGATTCATGGACCTTCATTGGAACCCTGAAATTGGACGTTTTATGCGGTAGGGGAGGGGGGTTCGGATTATTTCCCTTATAGGGAGATATCGACTTGTTGGATGTATCTGTGGACGTACTGGCACCCCCGTCTTCTTTATTTTCCGCCAGTTCGCCCGCTTCTCCACCGCCGCCAGTATCCGTGCTGTTATCATCTTTTTTATCATCGAGAAACCTCAGCATGGTCTGCTCGGTAGCCATTCTCAATCTATAGATTGGCTTGACTGCAAAGTGGGCCACTGGAATAGTCAGTAAGACCATGAATCCAGCGATTCCAACTGCAGACGCGATAACAATGTTTCGAAACCTCGTCGTTTCCGCGTATATATTGCTGTGGGGTTCTTCAATAGCTATGGCCCATGTGGTGAACTCGAGATTGGCATGCGCGTATCCCACAGCCACGTCCTTCCGTAGCGGCGTTTTCGTGTCAATTAGGGCACCGCTAGTATTTGTCGTCAAAGCCAGCTCCACTGCAGGGTATTGAGAGAAATTGTAGTCTTTATCAAAATCCCCTTCAGCCCACTCCGATTTCGTCGGATTGGTTGGAGGAAGGAGATACCTAAATTGATCATCGTCATTGATACTAGACAGGTTGGCGTTTGAAGTTGCTCCTGCGAGGGACATTCGTCCTTGACTTGACAGACCGGTAGTATCATTAATGACTTTTATAAATTGGTCGGCACTAATAACAAGTGTGAGATAGCCGGACAGGTCGGGTCTCTCCACCAGGACAGTGGAATTTCCATACACCGGTAGCGTGATGGAGAACAGGTACTTGTGGGAACTATTATAGGGGCCCGCAATGGCGCCTCCACTTTCGCCTAGCGACAAGGGTCGCGAGTGTGAAGGTTTCAAGGGCAGTAAATTGGTGTTCATGTCACCAAATGAGTTTATAGTGCTAGAATTCGTAGCAGTGAACAAGATATTGTAATTCGCATCATAGATGCCGACCGCTCCGATGTCGCTAAAAGTACCCAAGGTGGAGTTGAAAAACAGATCCAATTCCGACCAATTTGATAGTGAGTGATTACCGGCGCGATATCTACTGAGCGCGAGCTGGACCTGATCGCGGGTGGTGATCCAATACGCCTGATAGTACAAGGATAGAAAGGTTTGCACAATCTGTGAAGCCTTTAGAACCGCGACCACCGCCAGACTCTCTTCTGTCAGTGATAGGTTATAATTAGTGGTATTCACGCCCTATGACTGTTAGTATATATCCGGTCCTCAGAGAAGCGGAGCTACGGGTCTGGGCAGGAGGCAGCAACTCCAGTCTACTTACAGTGACGATAGCAAGGATTATCAGCGAGAAAACGACGACCAGGCAGATAAGTATGATCAGCTGGAGTCGGATGCCCAAGTGAAATGTCCGCATGTTGGCGATATATCAGGCTCGTTAGAGCACACGACGTGGCACGACGTTTGATGGGAGATGAAGTGGCCTCGACACAGGAATCAGAAACACGGTTATATCAGTTTCTAGTGAAAAAAGAAGAGTACAAAGGAAGAACCAAATAAAAACGGGATAACGCCAGTCTACCGCCAACGAATAGACATAGGTGAGGAGCAATGAAAATGCGTCAAATGGAGGTTCCAAAGCCGACAGCAGATCCTTTCGGCGTCGCAGGTGTCATGCAGTATCGGTATCTAAGTTGGATTTCCGTGGTATCAAACAAAAAAGGCTCCCAGGATTCTTTTTTCGTTTTTCTTTTCGGTATATTAGCTTCTCGCCATGAGTTTATTGTCCTTATAGCCTCTCTTCTCCGCTTACTCGCAATATGGGTATATATGTGGGTAGGGGTGCGGGCGCGGCGCGATCCTGAATGGGTAGTGAACTAGTACTATAATAAGAATAGCCAGCTGGGAGAAAACCGGGTTTACAGAGATAGATTGGATGTATAATGTAACAGGTGCTCTCACATAGGCGAGGCCCGACGGCCATGAATGTGTCAAGCCAGGCAGGATGCTAGGATGATCTATTTCCTCCCGTAGGGGTCTCAATTTTTTTTTGAGGCAGGAAAATATTATCTCTCTACTTGCTGGAATTTTCCACAAATCGCATGTACATTGAGAATATTCCCCGTGATCTGTGCTTTCAACCGTAGGTTCTGGTGAGGGATTCCACAGGAAATGGTGGTGAGCTATGAAGACGAGACACGACGAGTCAACATGAAAAGGAGAGATGAGAGGTCTGATATGAACATCATCCGTACCTTACTCACGATTATGAATAGTACAGCTCGTACGTTCATTCTAAATTGTAACCGTTTGGCGTATACCCATCACATGAGATCGCCATCACCGGAATCTATCAACTTCCCCATGATCGGACCTCGCAGAACCGTACATCAATATCGAGTACCTCGTCACCCAAGCCGGCCTTGATTTTCGACCAGCATCCTTGGATTGCGTTTTTCGTTGAATTCTGCTGCAGCGGTATCAAAGCAGCAAACAAAAATTATACACACAGAAACGTATTGATAAAAAAATAATGACACCCGAGGGATTCGAACCCTCGCCTCCGAAGAGATCAGGACCTTAACCTGACGCCTTAGACCGCTCGGCCAGAGTGCCAATTGATTGATTTGGTAGCACCTGAATTTTATAAGATCCAAAGTTCTTTCTCTGGAAAAACCCCTGCCCATAAACCTAACCACCGGGAAAAACGCACGTCCATTTCCAGAAAACAAATGCTTCCTTGCCTGGGTGAAGAGCCGACCGCTTTTGAATATTTTTACCAAAGGATCTATTAAGCGGAAGTCACAGGGAGTCAAGCAACCAAGCAGCGGAACCCAGCAACATCGCAGCATTCCGAAATCGGAGAGCGAGGATGTCAGACACCTTCTGAGTGAATGTCAGCTAACTGAACGATATCGAATCATCCTACGTAAAGTCTCTGATACGTTAGATCTCAAAGTTCTTCTTGATACCAAGAAGGGCTTAGAGGCAGTCTTAGCATTCTTAGTTGTATAGGACTTTAATCAAGATATATTCATTCATTCATTCATTCAATACTGGAATAATCGAACACAGTACTTTTGCAAATATATAATGGTATTGCTATTTGGATTTAATATAAAGTGTGCCATATAACTTAACTGGTAAATTTTCTTGCTGGCCAAACGCATTTTAACTTCTCATTGAATCAGTAACGAATGCTGAAGGGTCATAAATGTCCCCTGAAAATTCCTGTTTGGGAGATAGTCACGTGGATCAAGGATCCGCTGCTTCATAAAAATAACCGCGCCGAGATAACCGCCGCTATTATATAGTCTAATCTTTACACACCTGAATTCTAGCGCCATTTTACTTCGATATCTTTAAAAATGGCCCAAAATGACTGGGAGAAAGTTGCTAAATTGAAGCGACAAAAGGTAGAGGCCAATATTCCTTCAAAGTGGATTCTTGAATCTATTCCTAGCGCTGACCAGGAGCCAAATGCACTGGTTTATTTGGATAGAGTTGTATCCCCAAAGACTTTATCAATTACTTCAAAGACAATGGTAGAGTTAAGAAACCTCATCTCAGAAGGAAAGCTAAGCGCTGTGGAAGTTACTGAAGCATTCTGTGAAAGGGCTGCGTACGCACATCAGATGTTACGATGCTGCTCAGAGATATTCTTTGATAAAGCACTTGAGACCGCCAAGAAATTGGATGATTATTTCATCCAAACCGGAAAAGTTATTGGTCCTCTACATGGTATACCCATATCTCTCAAAGATCAAGTTAACCTTGAAGGAATTGAGACTTCTATTGGTTATGTCAGTCATCTCGGGAAACCTGCTTTAAAGGACGAAGAGTCAACCATTGCGGTGCTTTTACGAAATGCCGGGGCAGTATTCTACGTAAAGACTACTGTGCCTATGGCCATGATGGCAGGTGACACTCATAGTAATATTTGGGGGTATACCTATAATTCGATTAATAGACATTTAAGTGCAGGTGGAAGTTCCGGAGGAGAAGGAGCTCTAATAGGCTGTCACGCCAGTATGATTGGTCTTGGTACTGATATTGGAGGGTCTATCCGTATTCCAGCGGCTTTTAACCATTTATATGGTCTCCGCCCATCTCATGGAAGAATCCCGTATCATGGTGTAACAAACTCTTATTCTGGGCAGTCAGTAATCCCATCTGTAATTGGACCTCTAGCAAAGGATTTAGACGATTTGGAATCATTTACAAAGATCATTGTTGATACTGAATCATGGAATCAGGATCCCAGGGTTGTACCGCTTCCCTGGAGAAAGATTTCTCTCCCAAAGAAGCTAAGTTTCGGGGTTATGAGATGGGATGGAATAATCCACCCTAATCCTCCAATCAACCGAGCAATTGAGTTGACGATTTCTGGTTTGAAAAAGGCTGGCCATGAAGTCATCGATTGGGAACCTCAAGGTCACAAGGAAATACTGGAATGTACTGACAATATTTATAATGCTGACGGATATAAAGAGATCCTTGATACTTGTGAAATCAGTGGAGAGCCATCGCTGGTGTATAAAGAAGGACTTGTAGCAAGATCACTAAATGAACATTGGTCAGATGCAGATACAAAATACGACATTCAAAAAAGATATTTAGAATATTGGAATAGTACTAGCAAGAGAACATTTAATGGCGAGCCAGTAGCAGCATGGATTCTACCTGCTTGGGAGTCGGCTTCATTCAAGCCATATACACTAGATGCCCTAAGTACGTATATGGCAGCAATCAATCTTTTAGATTATTCAGCTGTTACTGTTCCGGTGACTTATGTAGATAAGACTCTAGATAATCCTGCGACTGACTTTAAGAGTGCGAACGAGATGGACAAAAAGGTCCATGAATGGTATGATCCCGACCTATTCAATGGTGCTCCGGTAGCGGTTCAAGTTGTTACAAGAAGACTAGAAGATGAAAAAGCGATAGCTCTGGCGCGCGTGTTACGAGATTGTCTATAGACGTAGATAAATGGGATACATATAGTTGATAGAGAGATAATAAGCAAAAAAAAAAAGATAACGACACCAGCAGGACTCGAACCTGCGCGGGAAAATCCCAAAAGATTTCTAATCTTTCGCCTTAACCGCTCGGCCATAGTGCCTTAGTTTTGGTAAATAAGGGTTACTAAAACCCTCGACGTCTTCCAACACGATCTAAAATACCCAAACCCAAGACCAATCCTGCAATGATCGACAACAGTGCTCTTTCTGACGATTTTAGACAGAATGACAGACAATAAATGCTATATCATCATCAGGAGTAGCAGCGAGCCAAACGACCAAATTGTGAAAGTGAGCACCTGAAAGGGAAGGAATCCGACGTCAGATATGGTGCTTCTCAGTAGGTTTACAGGTCGAAGACCCAATTTGCCGAACGGTGTTCCCGTATGTTCATTGAAATTTCAATGGGAAATCCAGCAACATCGCAACATTCCGAAATCAAACTAAATCCAATAAACAGCCTGAATCCGGGTCAACATCTGAACAGTCCTCCTTAGAGATAGGTAAGTCATGGAAATTTATTTGTATAATTTATTTGTTGTATAGGATTTTAATCAAGATATATTCAGTCATTCATTCATTATATAAATGACGATATATTCACATTCACATATGTAAATGAAGATAAATGATATATCATCATCACGAACCCTGATAACACGCATCCGATGCCTCCGTCTAAACTACACATCTATTTGACGTCGCCCAAGACTGAAAACATATATATATATATACGATTGTCAATATCCCTAGTGTTACAAAGAGAACATGTAGAAAAGGAAACATTCTGAATTTCAGTGAGGGACCGGCTCACGTCCATGATGCCGAACTACGACCGCAGGTAGCCCGCCTACATAGATGGTTCTCCTTAGCGATAGATAAGCGATTTGGTTTTAAATGTATTGTCATAGGGGGATTACTAAAGTTGCTGCTTTTGGAGCTGGAACATGTAATAAAAACGCGCATAAAGATTTCTGTGAACTCTCAGCCAATTCACCTTCATCACCTAACAATCACGAAAGGGTCATGCTTGACAAGAGAAATTTTTATTTTTCTATAGTCTAAAAGATCAGAGATATCCATGAATTAATTTTCGAAAGTTAGCTATCTATATCGATTATCAGGTCGTAGATTTAGTATACCCAAAGAGATTTCCCTATGGCAATATTTCGAAAAGCACCCGACACCATTGCCTAAGTGTGTGGACCTAAATGGCCCTCCAGAAATATTAAACCAATCATGCCAGACACCGAATAACAGAAATACCAATTAATCACAATACATGGAATATATTTTCTTTATTACCACTACTGCTGGTGTGCTAAGGAACTACACTTAAGTCAAATCTTCTGCTAAACCTTCAACGGCTTTCATGCATATCCGCACGGACATATATGTACTCCTTCATTCTCGCACCTAACCAAAAATATAGAGCAAAAGATAGAACTAGTTAGTTGACTCCTATTATGGATATAATGAGTTGATGATGTCTGACGCGGCCCGTACGGTTCTTGGATAAGGAGATTGCTATGAGCTACTTCCCCTCAGTTCGAGAAGGCGTTAATAAACACAAAAACCATGGTGGTACGTCCACATTCTCTTCTGATGGTCCCTTCCTGATTGCGAGCACGAGCGCGATCCTGTGTATAAAATATATAGAATTGCCATCAAGTTACATCAAGTATTTACCTCTTATCTAGGATGAATGTCACTGAGAACAACAGTAGAGATTATCCGATGGCGGTATCTATGTCGGTTTATTTGTTCGCCAGTCGCAATAAACCCTTGCCGCCAGGGGGTGAAAAAGGAGTCGTGAAAAAATGAAGACATGCAGACTCAATGCACAATTCCTAGAAGTGACAGGACCGTTAATGTAATTAGTAAATAAAAGTAATAAATAAAGTATTTTTAGGTGGTCCGGTGGTGCCGATGGAGGCAGCTTTAGCTTTAATGAAGTCAAATGTGGCACTGGAAGCGGGAAAAGGACCAAGAGCAAGAAGGGCGTGCCCCACTTCACGAAAGAGGATCCTTCATATTACCAAAACTGTGTTTTTTTCGCGAACGTAGTGACTGGCTCAAAACAACCGCTCTCAGAAGCCCTGCGCACGTCTTGGAGCCAATTCAGGACATCCCTCTGACCAGCGTTTCTCAAAATCTAATGTTAGCTCGTTTGTAAGATCGCATACTGGTCTGGGTGATGGCCCATGCAGATCATAAAATGTTCGATATCAACTTTTATATCGCAATCAAAGCGTTGGTCAAGATAAAAAGTTGTTCGTGAGATAGGACTCCCGGCTGTATCCCCCCACAGGTTGGTTGCTTTTTCATCTCAGTTGTAATTTTGCATCATCAAAAGGCGAACCCTGCTTGATGAAGATCCTTCCTTCGGTCACACAAATATGTGTCGTATCTCAAACATAACTCATGCATGTATTAAGGTCTACACTTAGATGTTTAATTAACTATGCTTTAGCATTTCTAATTTGACCTTTCCGATTTGAATCTCGCACGTCAAATGCGCATAAGGACCCCCCTTGAAGAGCAATCGGACTATCTCTACTTGTACTTCGCAGATTGACTACGAGAACAGTATATATACTGCCTTTGGGTCTGGTCTGCACTCCTAGCCTCCTGTCATCAGAAAATAATTTTTATTCTCACATAAAACGATATTGTGACAGGAAGAAGTAATAGTAAAAAAATCGACATGTTTGAGAGATTGGTGAGATCTCAATTGCAATCCCAACCTGAGTTGTTAAAGCCAGGAAGAGAAGGAGACCAAAGGAGAGCCGAAGCTCTTGAAGAGCAGGTTAAAATTCTGTCCAGTACGGCATCGGAAGCTGTAGATAGAGCAAGTGAGCTGGAAGAAGAGGTACGACAACTTCGTCAAATCACTCGTAGTGCTTCCCAACAGTCTGCACTATCAAGTTTTTCCATCAGCACCAATAGCACTTTGAAAAGTCATGGTTCTATGAATTCATTATTTTCCACACTTAGTACTGGTACTTCTGGTACTTTTGATGAAGGAGAAGAGGATTTCGCTAGGAAAGACTCTGGTCTGTTGTTAGAAAGGGAGTATCAATTAAGGATAGCTGCAGAAGAAAAGGTAAAGGAATTGTCAGAGTGTCTTTCTTCAGAAACTAGCTCCAGAATTCAATTGGAAGCTAAGTATAAGGCATTGGAAAAATCCTACTCGAATCAAGATGACTCGCGAGACAAAAGATTACACACTCTAGAGGTCGCTCTTAATGCTATTTGTAGTGCTCGAAAGGAGCTAGGCTCTATCAGACACTACAAATATGTCTAAGGACAAGCATCCATGTATTTACGAAGTTTACGACCTAATTTATTACCTTGTATAATCTATAATTTAATCTAATCTACTTAATGATCACGATTTTGCATTTTACTCGTCGTTGTCATTGTTGTAACTCTCATTGGTTATTAAGCCCTTGCCTAGACCAACGTTGCCCGCTATGCGTAGAGGCGTACTCCCTAAAACAATCATTAATTAAAAAAAAAATACGTTTACATCGTTAATTTATGGTTCAATATCGTTATCGTCTCCAAAGCCTGCTCCGTCGTCAATTATGTCAATTGGATCACTTGCACTAATATATTCCTCACTGGGTTTGAAAACTTTGGCACCAACGGCGGCATCGCAAGGTTTACCAAACGCCAATACTCGATACACGCAGCTGACAATCTGATTACCCCAGTTTTCTTCAAAGTGAAATAAAACATTTCTAGCCCGTAATTGTAACTTCTGAATTTGCAACGGTATTGGGAACACTTGCAAAGGTTCGCTGGAAAATACGTTATATTCAAACGAAGAAATCTTCACGTAAGAAGGAGGCAACCCGGCTTTTGCGTTAGTCGCGCGACCAGGGTCAATCAACTTTTGTAATTCTGCTCTTTTTTCCCCATCCTTGACTTCTAGCCAGAAAGAGACCATACGAGGAGCAGTACTTGGATCCAGTGTTGATTTATGGAATACGTGCTCTAGACCAACTGACTCAAGCTCGACATCAGTGGGTAAAGTAATACCCAAATTAGCGCGGGATCCTTTAAATGGCCAGCATTTACCCACTTCCATTCCTGGAATGAGAACATTCTCATCGCTGTGAAGTTTATACCGACCCACGCCGCCCATACCGGCGATGTTTCGAAATGTTCGATATATAAACGGCGCATCCTCCAAAGGATTATAAATGGGTGTGGTGACTTGTTTATTGATTTTGGCACCAATATTCCGATCCGCAAAGTTGGGAGTGTCAAAACGACGCGACTCTTGATTAGTGGATGACTGTTGCCAGCCAAGTCGGTAATTCAATTCTTCATCGATTTGGACCTTTTGGTCTCGTAATCGTGAGTCTACCGATTGATACAGGTCGCGGATATCACCATCGACTCTTGATAATTGTCCAGCGACCTTGTCAAGTTGTTGACTTAACAGCTGCTCGAAGCCAGAAATAGCAGAAGAAACCTGGTCTAGTTTAGCGCTATTGGAACTATCAGGGATTTCCTTATCAGAGATTTGTTTAAAAATGCCATCGATTCTGCCCGCTAAATCATTAATTTGACTATTAATTTGACTACCAAGGTCATTTTGTAACTGGACAAAACTAGTACTCAATTTCGCTTCAAGACCTTCCCATGAAACAAACTTGCTCAAATCGATTTCGTTGTTGCTGTTAGTAATTTCTTTGATATTGTTCAGAGACGAAGCAATCGTTGAAATGGTGTTCTTCTGATCGTCCATCGCTTTATAAACACTTGTAAAATCTTCCGACTGAGCGCTTACTATCTGCTGTAATCTATAAAGCAGTTTGCGATCTTCTTGTAATACTTGATCTGCTTTCTGAGACCAGTCATCTTGATCACTGACCTGAGATCCGATTTTGGATATCACTTGAGAGATAGATTTAAGTTCCTGGTGATATTGAGATTCAAGGCTTCCCAAACTACTTTGAAGCTTGTCAACACTGTCTTTTGACCATACCTCCAAAGACGATTGCTGTCTCGAATCATGAGACAATTTTGATTCCACGGACATTAATCGCCTCGACCACTCTTCCAGATCGACCGGAGGTGCAGCAGGGGCTGTAAATGGATCTGATATAGAGGCGCGAGAAAATGATATCCTTGTGATTGCGTAGGTGCCTATTATGAGTGCGACTATCAAAACAGCTAATGATACAAGATTGCGTACTAAAGTAGGAGTGACCAAGTCATTCAAAGTGATCCAAATTGTATGGAAAAGGACTACTGCCGTTCTATGGATGGGCCTGACAATTGACTTGACTGCATCTATAATAGCCTGAGCAGACAAGCCACCTTCCTCGTCATAATTGTTGGGAGTAGTTGGGATTCGGTTGTCTTCGTAAGACCGATTGGTCAAGTTGGCAATGACTGCGTTTGTGGATGAGCTGCGAGTGGATCTGATGGGATGTGAGGGTTGAACTGGTGGTAAGTTTGGGCTTGATGGAGCAGCACCAGAGTCGATAATAGTATCGTTGTCATCGTCGACTAACTCAGAATGTTTCTGCTCGTTTTCGTATGAGCCATCCGAAATGACCATGTCATCTTGATCATTCTCTTCACGATAATGTGGTTCTGGCAGATGTTCCGTTGTTGAAACTTTAATGGGAGACAGTCCCCACGACGAGACTGAATTCAGTACAGGTTTTAGAGCCGTGAACTGGAATCTCGACTGGTTTGTAAGGTGTTGCTGTTGCTGTTGCTGTTGCTGTTGCTGTTGCCGTAGCAGTTGCACTTCCGGTTCTTGTAAGGGCAGCGTGTCGTGCTCTTGGTTCAGATATTCTTGCGCTCCCGATTGTAGATGTCTATTACTGCCATATCCAAACGACGGTGAAGGATATACCTCTGATAAGTTACTTGGACTGCCATCAGCGAGGTTCTTAGCAGACAGCGAGTTTGGCGGCGGAAATGAATAAACACTTCCGTCCACCACATCCTCATATTCATTTTCCAGTTCTTGAATAGTCACTGGACTCAATCTCTTCACTGGTGATAGGAACCTGTCTTCTTCATTATCAACTATCTCATTCTCATTCTCAGATTCGTGGGTTCGGTTGATTAAGTTCCTAGTTCCCCATGTCCCCGTGGGGCCTCCTTCTCCACTCAATAGAGGCTGAGCAGGCTGGTTGGCCGGTCTGCCAAACCCTCCATTAATCGCACCGCCTTTAAACCGGCTGTGAATTGGAGTACCTCCGAACATCTCCTACGCGTCTTGAAACGTATGTAAAAAGGACTCCTAACGTGAATATAGATTCCCTGGTTAACTGCTTGTCGCTACTACCACTTAACTCAATTGTTCATCCTGTCTTGTAGACATATAAACAACAGCCGTGCATGGAGAACTGGTCAGCGCGCGCGCAAGAGACGCGTCTGACACCCCTGAATTTTTGCCCGAGAGATCCTGTCGGCTGGGTCGTTCGAGTACCGATGTTGTACACATATGTTTTATAAGTCTCTATCGTCTTATGTTAATATATTATGTCTACTTGGTTCTATGTTTTCTATCTGTTCATAAACCTTTCAGCTTGTCGAGCCTCTTTGACTCTAAAAACTTTGCTGCCTCAACAGTCAGATCTAATTGGCACGGCATTGCGATCCACTAGTACAATAACTGAGGAGAAAATGAATATAGATATGAAAAATATAAACCCATACCGAGCCCAGTCTAAGAGCTACATTTCTTGGACTCCTCCTAGCTTCTCTTCTTCAACTGTACAAATAGGACTATAATCAAGATATATTCATTCATTCATTCATACAAATAAGTGCTCTTACACCTGTATACGGCCCTACCGTCCTATCAATTATTAAGGTTTGGCGCTTCTGTCAGTATGACAACCAGCTGCAGATCAGTTTGATACGGCGTCAAGATCTACTGATAAGTATTTATAGGCATCCGAGTGGTAATAAAATCCATCCTCGACTATATAGATAAGCATTTCATGACTGAAAAGTGTGTTATTCAGTAGACCTTCTCTATCTTTTGGGTTTTTTCAAAGGCAGCTGTTACTGATAGATAGATTAGCCAGTTCGGTTCCATACAATCCTGATACCGACTGATATTGCGGAGACCCAGATCCGAGATCACAAATCATATACAGTCATATCAGTGTTAAAGCTTGGTACTTCACTATTCAACCGCAACTGTCTTCCTACCCAAAGATAGACACTGCCTCATGGTGGATCTAAAACGCCATCGTTGGCATATAGGGCTTGCCTTCCTGTCGGTTGTTGTCATCCTATGGGTTGCTTCCGGGTTCATGGTCAACGCCATGGCTCATGAATATAGTAAACCTTATTTCATCACTTATCTTAATACTGCCACTTTCACTCTTTACCTAGCACCTACGGCTAGTCGGTGGGTTAAGAAGCACCACAAAAGTACTGGACGGGAGAGTCCCACATCGCGGACTTTTCAAGCCATTCGTAAAAAGTTTACTCAGTTCACTTCACGAACTGCTCATGCCCCTTTTCCAACTGGTTCATCTCACCAGGGACTCCTAGATAACGAGCCAGAAATCGCTGGCCCATTATCAAGAGCAGAAGTAGCAAATGGAGAGGAGCATGTAGATACTGCTAACGTTAATAGAAGCGAAGAACTAGAAGGATCCATTATCACGTCGCGGAATCATGGATCGATCCCATCGTCTCCTGTGCACAAGCTGTCGGCTGACGAACATGGCCAAAATGAAGAAGATGGTGAAAATCAACATAAGTATGCATTTACCACTAGAGAGACCGCCATTCTTAGTAGCCAGTTTGCCCTTCTATGGTTCATATCGAATCTCCTTAATAACGCCAGCTACGTCTACACCAGCGTTGACAGTGCAACAATTATCTCGTGCACTTCGAGCTTTTTCACACTTGTGATCGGCAGTATTTTTGGAGTCGAGAGATTCAACTATGTTAAATTGATGGCATTATGTATGAGTATATTTGGAGTGTGGCTAGTTTCTCAAGCAGATCGATCTAGCGACTCTTCTCCGCCAACAGCACTCTATGGCAATCTTCTTGCGTTGGGAAGTGCGTTTCTTTACGGTGTATACACCACTCTCTTGAAAGCTAGAGTCGGAGATGAGTCTCGAATTGACACTCGAATGTTTTTCGGGTTCGTTGGTTTGTTCAATATTGTAGCTCTATGGCCACTGATAATTGTCCTCCATTATGCAGGAATCGAACCATTCGGATTGCCGCAGAGCTCCCGCATATGGAACCTCCTAATCATTAATAGTATATCCATTTTAGTCTCGGATTTTGCTTGGATAATGGCTATGTTAATGACATCGCCGCTTCTTGTTACTGTAGGACTAAGTGCTACTATTCCTCTTGCAATGCTTGGTGAAATGCTCCTCAATAGTCGGTTTGCAACTCCCCTTTATTATATTGGAGCTGGTTTAGTCTGCTGGTCGTTTTTTGTCATTAACAGACAAGAGCAAGAGTTTGCCCTTGGTGATGAAACCACCAATGATGAAGAAGCCACTTTTAGTGCTTGAAGTTTTAATAATTTTTTTTTTGCATTGCCTTCTACCCCCTTTTTTTATTTAGCATAGAGAAATAAACAACAGTATTAATTCTTTGCAGTGCCCACGGTCCACGAGATTCTAGAATATTTACATTTATACTTATCTAACTAACGTATACCTACCACAACTTGGTGAGCCCATCCCAGTTGTGAGACCTTCTACGAGACCAATAACTCGAATCGCCAAACTTCAATATAAAGTATTGCGGATCGGAATCGGACGGTTGGTCAAAAAAAACAGGCTCCCATTGCTCCTCATTGTCTTCCATGACTTTTCGTCTTTGTCGTTGATTCTCTTCAAGATCGAGCTTCAAAACTTCCGCCTTATCTATGATGCCATTCTCATACATACGTTGATCAGGACGAAGACGACTGTCGGTAGGGGAAAGTTGGCCCTTTTCGATATCAGTAATTTCATTCAAAGAAGCAGCCCATTCGCTGAATCCATATTTCTTTAGTGGTTTAGGAACTAAACTGCCGACCTTCCAAATGACCCCTTTACCTGGCTCAGAAGACGAGATCCGGTCACTCCATTTACCTTCATAAGTTACTGGATATGGTTTCCCGGATGCATCATATGCTTTAATAGACACTTCTTCGGTGGGCCCCGAAAACATGCCACCTGCCTTGTATTCAATAACAGCAGTACCTCCTTGCGAAGACTCTACAGTGACCGACCCAACTGGCTCGACATACTTGGTACCAGCAATGATATTTCGAAGAAACGTAGATGGTTGAAGGTATTCAAATACATCACCGGTCTTGTGGAATCGAATCCGAATTGGCCCACTATCAGTAAGTTCCACACTTTTGCCCCAGTATTTTTGATGCGGTCGTGCTGTATAATGTAACGTCCATGCTGCAGACTCCACTTGAATGGCCATAATCGGCGGCCTATGCGATACTTTTTCTGCGATCAACCTAAACCCTTTGTCTTCCCGAACAAGTTCATAAGTCTCACCAAGAAGAGGGTTAAATGGTTTACGCAACGCACGTTCTTTACATCGCTGACTTGCCATATATGATACTGCGAAAGTAGAAACTAAAAGTGCGCGCTCATTCTCATTTTTGGACACAGCTGCTAGATCTAGGAGTTCAG
Source organism: Sugiyamaella grinbergsii (assembly GCA_030579895.1). NCBI lineage: Eukaryota > Fungi > Ascomycota > Dipodascomycetes > Dipodascales > Trichomonascaceae > Sugiyamaella > Sugiyamaella grinbergsii. Next base: position 82,092 of record JAKTRT010000046.1, on the reverse strand, counting down.
AATATTCAACGATCTCTGATAACTTCTGTAAGATCGTCAAAGGCTCATTACAGGAAACAGGCATTGCCACGGTAGAAAGATCCTTGCCGACGTTTTTGCGCAATAGTCCAATAAGACTAGGAGGGCTTGTCTTGGCTTCTAGAACGTCGGTTCTTCTTTTGACGGATTGTAATGGCAGAGGGTAAAGATCCCGGCCTTCGTCTTCATTTATCGAAGTTTCTGCAATAAAACTTCTACGGTTGCGGCGGATGTTTTTAGCTTCTCTCTCTTCTTCTTCTGAGTCCGCATCATCATAGATGTCTTCGTTGAAACGATCGGGATAGTCACTATCATTGTAATCTATATAGTGCACGCCACCGCCCAGAGTTTCCGAAGCATCATAGAAAAGATCGTCTGCGGAGAAAACACTGGAGACATCTAAAGACCTTCTCAAAGGCGAAGCATTATCGCTGGAAACAGTTAGACCTGTTACCGGGTCGGCCGACGACGTAGCCATAGATGTGGCGTGCTGTTTGGCAAGAAGAAGCTGGAATTCAGACAGCAAAAAGGATAATTGACTGGAAAGCTCTTGAATTCGATGGCCAGAATTGACCGGCGAAGACGGTACTGACGGTTGTTGGGCTTGAGAAGATGCAGAGGCCTGAAGGTCAGGAAACGATGGATTAGATGCGTTTTGTATTGTAAAAAGATCCTCTGTACTGCTAGAAGCAGTATTACCAGCAACGGTAGTTTTTGATGAGGCCTTTCTTTTCCAAAATGACGGTCTTCTTTGGAGAGTCTGTGGAGCTGACACTGAAAGTGAAGGAGGGTCTTCCACAATACTCTGGGCAAGATCATTAGAGTTTTGAAGCTTTCCTACAAGACAGACTAGGGTGTTCCAAGTCTCATCGTCAAGGGCCGCGCCACTAAGACTACCAGACGGAATGTTACTACTAGCAGTAGTGGTTTTTGTAGAAGGATATGCATTTTCGGCAGACCTACTCATAGCATCGAGCTCGGAAACCCAAGCTTTCCAGTCAAAAGTGGATTGTGCTTTTAAGCTCCAAACCTCCATACCGGAATCAATAACTATTTCACGGGTGCTTTCAATTGCGGTTATGGCGCACAGGCGAATAGGCATACTTCCACGAAGTAAGGATGATCGTTGGTGGAGGTAATAGTTGAGCAGACCGTATTTGCGATCTAACACAAAATATCTGCGACCGTAACCTTGGAGCTTCTTACGTCTCTTTTTGAAAATCGTCCCTGACATGTATCTGTCTGTGCTGTCCCAAGTAGGTCGTGAAGGTGGAAAGTTGCTGCCAGTATCGGCAGTATTTACAGCCGGCGTGGAAGAGGAGTGAATGACATCTGTAGAAGCTAATTGAGGAGTTGCGACATCAACTGGCGGTTCGGCACGTGCCGGAGTAGTGGCCAGAAAGGTAGTTGAAACCGATCCAACAGTCAAAGACCGGTTTCTATTACTAGTGGGCCTTGCTAGCCGATCCAGTGGTAAAGGAGGTGCGCTAGTTGACGAGTTTGCAATTTTGCCATTTATATAGTTTCCGCCAGGCGTGGATGGGATCGAGGAACTAGCAGTACCACCAGTAGCAGCAGCGGCGGCGGCCGCAGCGGCAGCAGCAGCAGCAGCACTAGGATTGGCATAAATGGAGAGTCTTCTTGACGACGTTGTAGAGACAGAAGCGGATCTTAAAAGAGGGCCGGAACCACCGTTCGCTACCGAGCCATTACTGACTCTACCTGAAGCCGCGGCGGTAGTAGCAGCAGGACCGCCAGCAGGATTCGATTCATCAGAAACCAGCGAGAAATTAAATCCCATGGGCTCTACATGTTGACTAAACAACACTGTCTTTGCGGTGGTCTTGGAAAACATATTATCAAACACCAAAGCATACATTCCACCCGATTGACTAGATACAAAATAGCTTCCGTCTAATAACTCCCCTGCCTCACAGCGGCCATGCCACAGTATCTTATCAAGGCCCGAATTCACGAGCTTTTCTTCCAACGTCGAGCCAGAAGCAGATGATACCGACCGCCGGCTGCCATCACCAAGCGATGTCAAAGAATTCGACGAGTCTCCAGCATGGCGGCACAATCCGAAGTTAATGCTCTTCCTTGTAGGTCTCACTTTCCAGGATATGGTTGAATTGGAAGGCACATTAACCCATTTGATCAGAAAAGACTTGGAATGGATTTCCAGCGTTTCCATGACTGAGGTGGGTGTTAGCAGATGGTATATTTTGCTGTAACCGAGAGGAGACAAGACAAACGTACCGAAATGTGAGCAATGCTTTTTACAATTGGCTTACTAGGACAACTTTTTTTTTTTGTTTCTGTTATATTAATCTCCTTTTTATATTTTTTTGAATATTTTTTTTGTTTCAGTATTATTTTATGCTTGATAAATTGTCTTGAAGTAGCTGAGATATATATATACAATGGTCAAATCCGATTTCGGTGGTCGATTCTCGGCTACGTCTATAGGATCGCCCAGGCTCTGTCTGGTCAGCGAACACAATCCGTGTTAGGGTCCAGGGTATATGCACGTTTTTGCGCACTCCACTATTCCACCCCCTGAGTTACCGAGGCGGAGAACACACCAGCCTAGACCAGAGAACCCGCTGGTCGTTGATGAGAGAGACTGGGTTCACGGTCGGCCTCCGGCGGCTGGGCTCAGCCCAGACCCGTAGCTCCGCTTCGCGGAGAATCCGGGGCTCGGGTCTCGGATCGGGAAGGGAGGGATGTAAAAGCTTGAGCGGTGCGCTTAGTAGTGCCTATGGTTGGCAGCTACGATGGCCTAATTGCCATTGCGAGCGCCATGGTGGTTCTTGTTGGAATTGTACAATAGGGGAAAGAAGACGGGTACGTGAAGCGATGTCTGCCCCATACGGATGTGCCTACTAACCCATACGACTGGCCCCTAATCTATGCCACATATATATATATATATATATATATATATATATGCCACAACCACAATACCCTCCACGAAATATAAAACCTGATCTCATTAGCGACATTGATTGTCGATTATTCGGTATACTCAAGCCCAGCTTTATCTCTTCTCTGTTGTGCCAGTATCTCATACTCTCATATCAGACACTTACGTTTTGTACGATCCCCCCCCTTACAGAGCAGAGCGTCAACAACCCCTTAACCTTATCTTATCATAGACGATGAGACTCAAACACCGTTCAAAAAAACAACTGATACTGTCACCAGAACGAAATAAACAGCGCTACAAAACTAGTCCCTACATAGTGAAAGCCAACGTAGTCCAACTGACAAACTCTCACACCACCTTCCTTCCTTCTCACTCCGACCCTCCGCGAAGGCGGAGCAACTGGTCTGGACTGAGCCCAGCCGCCCAAGGCTTCTGACCGCCGCACTGATACGACGCATGCACGGCAGTTCACCAACTTATCAATTAGACTTCGAACAGGACGAAAAAATATATATATAATCAGTCTATTTTTTTTTGTTGTAGTAGAGACAGAATAACAATGGGAGCTCTTTTATCAATACCGTTGGCGGTGATGCCGGCCATTTCGATGGTAGGGTCGTGGGCCGCTGGTTGCTGTGGAGCAGCGGCATTCTCAGCATTATGCTCTGTGTGTGGTAAATGCTCGTCCAGTATTGCCACGAGAATCGGGTACGCAGTGCTGTTTCTGGTGAACTCGATTCTGTCGTGGATCATGCTGACAGACTGGGCGGTGAAGAAGCTGGAACATCTGACGCTCGATTACATGAAGATCACGTGCTTAGGAGGAGAATGTTACGGGTTTGTGGCTGTTCATCGGATCAATTTTGCTCTGGCCATGTTCCATCTGGTGCTGGCAGGGTTGCTAGTAGGCGTCCATTCGTCGAGAAACCCGCGCGCAGGTATCCAGAACGGATACTGGGCCATCAAGATCTTCGGGTGGATGGCGTTGGTCGTGGTGACGTTTTTGATTCCCGACTCGTTTTTCATCTTCTGGGGTAACCATATCGCGATGATTTTTTCGTTCATTTTCATTCTTATCGGTCTGGTGCTGCTCGTAGACTTTGCGCATTCTTGGGCCGAAACGTGTCTTTTGCAAGTCGAAGAGAACGACTCTAACGTGTGGAGGTTTATATTAGTAGGCTCGACGCTGGGAATGTACGTAGGTAGTCTTGTTCTTACTATCATTATGTATATTTTCTTTGCTGCGTCAGGGTGTTCTATGAACCAAGCTGCTATCACGATTAATCTGGTGTTTACTTTGATTGTGTCGATACTATCGATCAATCCCACGATCCAGGAATTCAATCCTCAAGCAGGATTGGCCCAGTCAGCCATGGTATCCATCTACTGTGCTTATCTGACGATGTCAGCGGTAGCTGCTGAGCCGGATGACAAGTTCTGTAACCCGCTCATCCGATCCAAGGGAACCCGTACTGCCAGTATTGTTCTCGGTGCTATCTTCACGTTCCTGGCTATTGCCTATACGACGACGCGAGCAGCCACTCAGTCGTCCACCATTAAACATAGTAATTCGTATGAGCCTTTAGAGTCGGAGCACTCGCTTGTGACTCAAGAGCCGTCTCGTTCGACAATGAGAGCCGAGGCTCTTCGATCTGCTGTTGAATCTGGCGCACTTCCTGCATCGGCTCTGAACGAGACCAACTGGGAGTTCAGTGATAGCGAAGATGACGGTGATGAGTATGGTAGCGGTGGTCGCACTGGCGATGACGAAAAGGGAACCACAAAGTACAACTACGTTCTGTTCCACCTAGTGTTCTTCCTGGCCACTCAATGGACTGCCACGCTTCTTACAATGAATGTCGAAGAAGAGGCTGATGGTGGGTTTGTGCCAGTTGGTAGAACTTATTTCTCTTCTTGGACGAAAATAGTCAGCGCGTGGATTTGTTTTGCTCTTTATACCTGGACGTTAATTGCGCCGGTTTTGTTTCCAGACAGATTCTGAGTGTGACTGATATACTATTATTTTATTTTATTTTATTTTATTTTATATTACGGTTGTGTCGGCCTGTCTGTGACTGTACAAGCACCAGCTCCGCTTGGCCAGAGTCGCAATGTCTGTCTGCCTGTTTGCTTGTTCGTCTCCAATACTTACCTTCCTACTTACCTTCCTACCTACCTACCTACCTTCCTACCTACCTTCCTGCCCACCAGCCTAAGACCGGGTTTACCGGCCTGCTCAAAGCCCGGCCGCTTAGGCCCTCATCAACTCCTCTTCCCTTTATGCTCACTACCTCGTTTGTATGATATATATCCCCAGCATTTCTCCCACGGCGCCGGACAGCAAACCGGGAGGAACGGTCGGGTGAATCGCTGGATTCAACCTAACCCTCCCGAGCTTCGTCTCCACAGCTGGAGTAAAGCCATTATATATATACGCTCCACGTTCCAGTGCCAACAGATTTGCTAACCAAATGAAATACGTCGTTTACGCTCCCATTGACAACAAAATTAAATAGATTTCATTACATTTCCTGTTCAATTGATTTCTCTGATTGAGAATAACCATCAAACTTTGTTGCTTTGTCCCATCTTCAGCGAATCATTGCGACATTGTGGTCTCCAGACAAGGACTATAAACTCTCCTCTAGTCATATCACCTTCACCACAACGTTAGCATAAAGTCCATACCTGCCTTGGAAGAACGAACTGGTAAATAAATATACATCTTGGACTCTTTCATACGGACTGAATTGCAGCCAATTGTAGAAAGGGGCTCCGCATATTAGCTGTACAACTGTCCTATCATGCCACAAACTCCATCCACTCCGTTTATAGTGACGGCCTTGTATCCTTATCAATCAGATCATCCAGACGACTTGTCCTTTGAAGCAGGTCAGAAAATTGAAGTCCAGGTAGTAGAAGATGATGAATGGTTTAATGGCAATCATGTAGGCAGTCCAAGCAAAGTGGGCATGTTTCCAAGGAATTTTGTCGAGATAAGTGAGGAGGTTCCAGTTGCACCTCCAGCTTCCGTCACAGCACCGGTTTTAAGTCAACCTTTACAATCTGCTCCTGCTGAAGATGACTGGTCGGAAGAAGAACAAGAAGAAGAAGAAGTAGAAGACAATGAGCAAAAGTCCATTCAGATTGCTGCTCCTGCTCAGACCCTCCAGCCGTCTACAACTATGAAGGCTCCGCCTCCAGCATCCACTGCTCCCAATTCAGCTCCTGTAGAGTCGACTACTAAGCGACTAGCGAACATGGATATCAACAAACGAGACCCAATGCCAGAATACTCATCTCCTTCATCTGCTCCCGTTAGATCAGAACACTCTCCTGAAGACGCTCAACCCTCGCCGACTACAAGAAATGCATTTAAAGATAGAATTGCTGCTTTCAATGTTCAAGCAGATGCTGCTCCTGTAGTTCCGGGTCAGCAGAAGTTTCCTTCCTTTGTTAAGAAACCTTATGTGCCTCCCCCAAGTTCATATGTTCCAACTATGCCTAAATCCATTCCTACTCCTAATCGTAGTTCAACGTTCAATTCTGCTACTTCTCCAGCGGCAACTAGCGGCCCTACTTCTGTCAATCCACCGCTAGAGTCAGCACCTTCTTCTAATCTTGATATTGAAGGGGATGAAGAAAACGTTCCAAAGTTGAGTTTGAAGGAACGGATTAAACTTCTTCAACAAACACAACAGGATGAGCAAGAACGAATGGAGGCCTCTGTTTTGCGTAAGAAACAGAAAGCAAAGGCTAAGAGAGCTGCTGCTGAAGCACCAGCCGTTGAGCATCCAGAGATGGATTCACATTCTAATGAACAGGTCGCTACTCCGGCCCCAGCTCCTACTCTAGAACGGACTTTATCGTCGCAATCCCGTAAGGAACTAGGTAGAGTTGCTACTGGCGGGTCCATGACGTCGATAAGTTCTGGCATTGCCCCGGATGAACAACCGCCAATGTCACCGGCTCAACCTCGCAGTTCTGGAAGCTTCAGCGATAGAAGACTGTCAGTAGAGCATTCTCATCAGCAACTTGATGACAGTCTTGTTGTTGAAGATGAAGAGTTAATGCAACCAGTTCGTGACAAAGAAGAGCCGGTTTCTGAAGATTTGTTCGATGTAGAAGGAAGACGGACTAGTGTACAGCAGGGACCAGGTGATGTGGTCGAACAAGACGAAGAAGAAGAAGAAGAAGAAGAAGAGGAGGATGATGAGGATGAGGAGGATGATGATGATGATGAAGACGAAGAAGACGAAGAAGAAGCTAAACGTATCGCGCTACGAGAACGAATGGCCAAGATATCTGGCGGTATGGGTATGAATCTTGGTATGTTGATGACAGGTGGGTTTCCACAGCCATCTGCAGCCAAGCCAAAACCCAAAAAGGCATCGATATCTTCAGCTAAACGTCAAGTTGAAGCAGAAGAACCAGAAGTCCGCCAGGCTCCTGTCCCGATGTTTCCGTTTGGCGATCCAAATGCGCTAGCCGCGTTAAGGAAACCGTCTGCATCTAAAGAAGACGTAGAAGAGCAAGAAGAAGAGGAAGAAGATGAACTACAAGAAGAGGAGGAAGACGAAGAGACTCCAGTAGCAGAAACTGAACCTGTCAAAGAACCTAGAAAGAGGTCTGAAAGTAGGAAGAGCATTGAACGCCCTGCCCCGACTCTTCCATCGCCTGTATCAGCTCCCGTGCCACCGACAGCCCGTCCTCAAGCACCCGCACCACCTGCTGCCATGTCTCCACCGTCTCACCAGTCTCCAGCTACAAGAAAAGTTCCACCGCCGGCTATTCCAGTTTCTCCCACTTCACCAAGTGGTGCTCCACCGCCACCACCTACTGGTGGACCAATGATACCGGAACGACGGGCATCAGGAGGTTAGTTCTACACATGATAACAACAGAATCCAATTTAATTAATACTAACTCTACTGTCAGAACATGGAATATTCCAGAAACCACGTCGAGTGTCGACTGAACCTGTTCCCAGCACTGTTGATGAAATCATTGAAGGTAACTAAACTACAAAAAAATTATAAACCCACCTCACAAGCTTATTAACTAACGGTTATAGATGAATTAGGCGATGACGAGAGAACAGAGTCTGAAGAGGGGTTCCGAAAAATGAATAAACGCCATTCTTACGTCAGTGGCAGTGGGGCCATCCCCCCAGTGCCTATTTCTCCGAATGGTACTGGCCGTTCAATGAATTCAGTTTTTTCGTCGTCATCACAAGCGCCTCGAAAGTCACGGACGGTTGACGATTTCTCCGATGCTCCGAAGGATAGACCTCCACCACCTCCACCCCCTGCTGTAGGTGGTCAGACCCCTCGACCAGAAGATTTTAGTGATGAGGCTACTGGCTATGAAGCAGACGAAGATTCGGATATTTACAATTCTAAAGACGAGTCTTCTCCTAAGGTCAGCTTCCATGGTCGTCAATTATCTACTGGTTCGCTTAGCAATAGCCAGCCTACTCTATCCAGCCGTCCTCATATGGTTCAACCGCCGTTTCCTGGAATGGTTCCACCGTCTCCAACAATGGCTGGCCATTCGGCCCGGGCTCCGCCTCCGCCACCTCCTGGTTCAGGCAGCCCTCCTAGTTTTGTACCTCCTCCACCACCACCTCCTCCTCCATCATCAGACCCGTTATCTTTTGACACCTCATCAGATTTGCATGACTCGGATGAATCGGATACTACAGAACAATACGACCCGTCTCCTGGTCCTGATTCTGAAGTTCCTACACCAGCTGTGGCTCCTGTGGCGCCAGTTCGGAACGCTCCACCACCTCCGCCTCGTCAATCGTCTCTCAGCCCGAATGTTTCCCAGAATCATAGCCTGACCCGTGGATCCTTGGATTTGAGAAGTGGTGGCCAAACTAGAACCAGTCTAGACGGCCATTTCATCGCTCACGATATCGATCCGGACCAATCGTCACAATGGTGGACCATTCCAAACGGAGTGCCATCTGGCGTGGGTCGTAATGCTGGCAATATTTTGTACGAGGTCGATGACAGCCAGTCTAGTAAACGTGGCGGCCGCGTGACCATCTCTAGAGATATCTACATTCTCTATCATGATTACTCGCAATCAATTGTTACTGCCAGATACGACCAGCAAGACCCTGTTGGATCTGTATCGTTTGAGCAATCTCATACTGCCCCTCCTGTTTGGCGCCAAGATCAACTAGAGGATGCTTATAAAGTGTATGGTAAGAAGGTGCTAGACGAAGCCCAGAAACATGCTTCTGGTGGGGCGTCCAGCAATGGCAATTTCGTCAATGATATTATTAGTAAACTCCCCCAAGTGCTTCTTCCTGTAGGAAACCGCGCTTATGGAGCCATGATCTATGACAATCTAGCCAATGCCAGTGTGCGGCAATTTGACGAGATCCGTCCTGGAGACATTGTGTCTTTCCGGAACACCCATTTCCAGGGCCATAAAGGCGGGCTGCATCAAAAATACACCACCGATGTCGGTAAGGACGACAATATCAACTCGGGAATCATCTACGAGTGGGACGGAGCCAAGAAGAAGATCAGAGTGTATATTCAGCCAGAGGCTGGCAAAGGAAACGGCCGCGTCAAGCAGGAAAGCTACCGTCTTAGCGATCTCAAAAGCGGAGAAGTGCGAGTATATAGGGTTGTTGGTCGAGATTACGTCAACTGGGAGTAACGTTGTTTGTTTGCCCGATATATCGATCGTTAAAGTCAAGTGTATGTTTATGATCGGGTGGGTTGCCTCCGGCGGCTGGGCTCTGCCCAGACCCGTTGTGCTCGCTTCGCGAGCGTTGCTTTCCGGTCGACGTGGTGCCGAACTTTGTCAACTATATTCCTATCTTCAAGGGAATAGCTGTACAGAGGTTCACAGTTTAGTCACGTGATGCATCCCCGGCGTCGGTCAGCAGCACCTTCCAGCCCGGTAGCCTGACACCTCTCATCTGGTCTGCGCGCGTACCGATACAAGCAAAAACCCCTATGTATAGCTCAAAAGCATATGCCACCGGTAGTGGGTATTCGGGCCTCCAGCTTGTGCCTGCTGGGTAGGCCATTTGGTTGGGTTCCTGGTCTCGTCGTATACACCGTTTAGAGAGGTCCCGGAGGTTAGGGTCTTACGCGAGATTCGGACCCACAGGTAAGCTGGCTGACGGACGAGCCGCCATAAAGCTATGAACCACTACCGACCAACTCGACTCAGAGCTATTTGAGTAGCATTCCAACCAACCCATTGACAATTAATGTCTGCTTGTTATCAGCACCGAATAGCACTCGCGACCGGTGGTTGTGGCCCCTGGCTAGGCGCCTAAACTCAACAACCACCCCACGTGACGTAGCGCAATAAGCACGGTTCATTTGCAGTGATCATAATGACGGGTAATGACTGCCGCTTTTTTTGTTGGCGACCAGCCAGACAGCAGCGGTGAACCACGAGTGTGTAGTTAAGGGGCTACTTACTTAACATACATAAATCGTAAGGTGTACAGAACCTTTCGAAACTAAGCGGCCGTGCGAACAGGTCAGGAGGAAATTTTCACATGCTACATTAGTTAGGTTGAGTAGCACGGCAGGAAAAAAATAATCAGTAGCTCACTAACCATATAAAAGGAAACAACCGTGCTGCGGAATTTTTCAGTTTATTTTTATTTTTCACCTCTTTCAACTATTTTAAATATATTATTTTATTTAAAATAAAATAAAAAAAAATCCATCATCGAGTTGTTGACGTTCAGCGAGAGAACCCATCAATAATTTCTAATTTTTTTTTCTTTTCATTACAACAATGACTGCCGCCGAAACTTTTTTATTCACTTCGGAATCCGTTGGTGAAGGCCATCCTGATAAGATCTGTGATCAAGTCTCGGATGCTATCCTCGACGCTTGTTTAAAGGTTGATCCTCTTTCCAAGGTCGCTTGTGAAACCGCCGCCAAAACTGGTATGATTATGGTTTTCGGAGAAATCACCACCAAGGCTCAACTCGACTATCAAAAGATTGTTCGTGACACTATCAAGCAAATCGGGTATGACGATTCTGCAAAGGGTTTCGATTACAAGACTTGTAATGTCTTGGTTGCTATTGAGCAACAATCCCCTGATATCGCTCAAGGTTTACATTACGAGAAAGCTCTTGAAGACCTTGGTGCCGGTGATCAAGGTATCATGTTCGGTTATGCTACTGACGAGACCGAAGAGTTATTGCCTTTGACTGTCATCTTGTCCCATCAACTTAACAAGGCCCTTGCTACTGCTCGTCGTGACGGTTCTTTAGGTTGGTTGAGACCCGATACTAAGACCCAAGTCACTGTTGAATATGAATCTGACAACGGTGCTACCATTCCTAAGAGAGTCGACACCGTTGTTATTTCTACTCAACACGCTGATGAGATTTCTACTGAAGACTTGAGAACCGAGATTCTCGAAAAGATCATCAAGAAGGTCATTCCTGCCAAGTACCTTGACGATAAGACCACCTACCACATCCAACCATCAGGACGTTTCGTCATTGGAGGTCCTCAAGGTGATGCTGGTTTGACCGGTCGTAAGATCATTGTTGATACTTATGGTGGATGGGGTGCTCACGGTGGTGGTGCTTTCTCCGGTAAGGATTACTCCAAGGTCGACCGATCTGCTGCCTATGCTGCTCGTTGGGTTGCCAAGTCTCTTGTTGCTGCTGGACTTGCTCGTCGTGCCCTTGTTCAATTCTCCTATGCCATTGGTGTTGCCGAGCCCCTATCCATCTTTGTTGATACTTATGGCACTTCCAAGTACTCTTCTGGTGAACTTGTTAAGATTGTCCGAAACAACTTTGACTTGAGACCTGGTGTACTGGTGAGAGATCTTGATTTGGCCCGTCCTATTTATCAAAAGACTGCTGCTTATGGTCACTTCACCAACCAAGAGAATACTTGGGAGGTTCCTCGTAAGCTCAAGTTTTAAGTTGCTTGAAGTTTTTTGTTCTCGCTGATTTCTTTCCTCTCCCTTTTTTTCATTTTCCTCTCTCGCTGCTGGTATTCGACGCTCAACTCGTTGAAAAAGTATAAAAAATCCATTTCCATCATATCCCTCATCCCCCCTTCCTAATAATGAATTTCCCTGCCTTTTTGTTTTTTGCTTTTCACTTTTTTGGATACGACTTTGTTATGACACTCCTCTCAGAGGTTTATTATTCTATTTATGTTGTATTATTTTGCCAGCCCGAGTATGTATACATTTTTGTTTGTTTTTGGTTCGGTGTTTGCAGGTCTTCAACAATGACCATGTGCATAAATTACGTTTTAATTTAATAGAAAATTGTACAGTTATTTAACTTTTTGCGAGGTCTTTTATTTTTTGTTTGCTGAAAGATTTGTTTGTGTCGTGCCTATTCAAAATACCCATAATAAGTAGCCAATTTTGAGTGCGAGTAGCTATGGAGGGGCAGAGTGAAATTTTTCACTTACCCCTGAAAACGCCTAATCTCCAAACTCTAAAGATGAAAGTGGTGATTGAGAATGGCTTTCGGAAAATCCCACCCTATTATTTCACCAGTAAGATATATTCAAAAGAGCGGTGGTTTCGTCGAACCGTGCTGGATGTGCTCGCTACCGAGTTCAAGGTGGATGCCTGTCAGCATGTAAGTATAGTTGGGGGGTATTCGCATACCAGAGTAGTGAAGCAACGTATATTCTGACCGGGTCGCAGGAGAATATTTCAATAATCAAAGCAAAGACAGGAACTGTCTATGACAAAGAGAATGCTCTTGGAACGATAATAGAAAATGGAGATATATTGGAATATACTGCCCACTTACATGAGCCAGCCATACTGGACTTTGGTCCTCACATTGAAGTGGTCAATGATAGCGAATGTTTGTTAGTGGTCAACAAGCCTTCAGGTGTTCCTACCCACCCGTCGGGGAAATATCGATTGAACAGCTTGACGGAAATCTTAAAAGAACAAGTCGGCTACGCAGTATTTCCAGCACACCGTCTGGATCGACTTACGTCTGGTATCCTTGTCTTAGGCAAGAGTGCTCAAGCTACTTCGACTTTTAGAAAAGAACTGACCGCTACTGGCACTAACGGCTACAATGTACACAAGGAATACTATGCTAAAGTGGGAGGCAGGTTTACCAATAGCGAGACTATGTTCGAGTTCCCATTATTTGATATCGATGCTAACCGAGATTTAAATGCGTTTTTGAAAGCCCATGGGAGTCGGAAACCAGCAAAAACGAAATTCAAGCTCGTCAGATACGACCCTGAAGAAGACTCCAGTATTGTCTCGTGTGTGCCTATAACGGGCCGAACTCATCAGATTCGTAAACATTTAGCGATTATGGGGCATCCGATTATGAATGATAGACTATATAGACGGCCAGTCTTTGTTGAAATCAGTCTGTTATTAGAGCAACTCTCTAGTGCACCCGACACATCGAAGATTGAAGAGGCATTTACCAGACTGCAATACGCAACTAAACAAAGTCGACTTGATAAGCTAGAGCAAGCGAACCAAATTGGTGACAACGTATGTTCCGAATGCAAATCTCATTTATTCAAAGACTCGACTCTAGATGAGATGATGATCTACCTCCATGCTAGACAGTATACGTATAGAGAAGACGATGGTAGTACCAAGTGGAATTACGAAGCACCATTACCAGACTGGGCTGCGTTAGAGTGTAGTGGGTGATATTTATATATTTATTTTATTTATTAGTATCTTTAAGACTTCTGAATCGGCGGTAAGAATTTTGCCTTCAAGATTTGATTAAATCGACGATAATCAACCTTGGAATTGGCAGAATCCACCCACTCTGTTGTTTTCTTACTTGCATTCATCTTGTAAGCTCGATTGACTACCTGGTCCATGTGCTTTTGTAGAATCGCTTTGTCGGTTAGAACTTTCGTAGCCCTGATAACAAAAACTCCATCGGGTGAAGGTGATAGCGAGCTAGACAATGCTTCTGATAATGACCCTTTGTATGAAGTGTTAATATAGTTTCTCCATACCGCATAATGGAAAGGATTTCGGGATCTTTTAAAAGAATTGGGGGAGAGTCTGCCTTTGGAGTACACCTCTCCATTATTCTCGTCTCCCTTCAAGAACAAACATACTAACGACGGCCGGGATTTACGCCCTTTGGAGAGAAAATGCCATGATGGATAATAAAACGCTGAAAAATATGGACATGAGTACAGTTTTGGCGTCAACTGAACTAACCGACGGGAATACAGATATTCTACAAATGGTGAATAAACTCCTTTGATTTCCTGCTTCCTGGTGACAGGGGGAGTATCATGGCTAGCATATGGAATGTCTAGTCCATAATAGTCTGTGTCGGCTGACGCTGTTGCAGAATTGCTAAATAACGAGTCAAGAATCTTAGTATTGTTTTTGGTATTGGTATTGGTATTCGTGGTGCTCTGGTTCGTTCCACCTGAAGAATTTAGAACTGTATTTAATAAGTTTGTGAGATTTGGAGACGCACGGTTTGGTATCGTTTCTGTATCTCGTACCGTTAGACCATCTACAACCGAAGCTGGATCTTGATGTTGGATTAGATTCGGATTCGTTTGAGATTTGGAATCTATTTGTTTCTTGCGTATCACCTTGCGGCTTCTCTGTCTGGAAACATATGCTATGGTCCTTCTGAGACGCAATTCCAATTGTCCAGTCTGCGCTATTCGAATAATCATCTATAATAAATATAATAAATAAATAATCGTGCGGATCTATATGATGTCTCTTCATAATCCATATTAAAATACACTATGTTCTGCAGGGTTAGGGCATGTTTTATCAGGGGTAAAAAAAAGAAGTCTACTTGGGAGCGAAAAAAAAAATTGTGTAGATCATTAACAGAAAGAAAAAAAAAGTTTTAACATAAACGCAGTACAGACAACCGTCTCTTTCAGCTTACATCCACCATTCACCACCATCCCTGACAAGGAACCTCATTATGGATCCTCATTTCTTAGCAAGTTTGGAGGAAACTCTCAAACATATCACTGCTCCTAGTACTGAGGCTATCAAGCAGGCTTCTGCTAAACTCCAAAATGAATTCTATACCAATCCAAAGGTCATTGCAGCATTGATTCAGCTCCTTCAGACCCACCCGGATACTCAAATCCGTCAACTGGCCGGCGTTGAAGTCCGTAAACTTATTGAAGAATTCTGGAAACCCGAGATATTATCTGAACAAGAAATGGTATCAATTAAGTCATCTCTTTGTCAATCTACTTTAGCGGAACAAAACCCTTTAGTTAGACATACTTCATCTCGAGTTATTTCGTCCATTGCTAAAGTAGACGTTGATGACGGTAAATGGAATGAGCTATTACCATTTCTTTACCAAACTTGTAAATCTTCATCTGCTTCTGAAAGAGAGGTTGCATTATATATTCTGTACACGCTTCTTGAAGCGGATGCCGACTGCTTGATTGATGGATCTGTTGATTTGTTGCATTTATTTGCAAGTACCATCAATGACTCGGAATCACTTCAAGTGCGAGTTTCAACTGTTCTTGGTTTGGGTAAAGTCTCCGAGAACATTGATACTACTGCTATTGACTCTAAACTATCACCCGACCAAAATGCCGTTGAATTGTTCCGTGCGTTACTACCGTCAGCTGTCGAAGTTCTTAAACAAGTCATCAGCTCCGACGATGAAAAGTCTGCCTTACAAGTGTTTGATGTCTTCAATGGATTGCTGGTGTGTGACTATGCACTTATTTCTAAACACATGAAAGCTTTAGTTGACTTCATGTTGACCAATATTGCTGCTGAGAGGCAGCTTAGTGATGAAATGAGGCTACCTGCTTTACAATTCTTGCTTGCTGCTATTAGATTTAAAAAGAACAAACTCCAAAACTTGAAATTGGGCCCTGTTTTGACCAATGCTGCTCTTCAAATTGCTTCAGAACCATTTGATGAAGAAGACGACAAAAATGATGACGATGACGATGAAGATACTCCTGCCAAACGTGCTTTATTAATTATTGATGCTCTATCGTCAAGTTTACCTCCAACTCAAGTCATGGGTCCTCTTCTCACTGCTTTACCCCACTGCACAGCTTCATCGGATGCTTTCCAAAGACGGGCAGGATTCTTGGCTCTTTCTCAAGCTGTTGAAGGAGCTCCTGATTTCGTTGCCAATCAAATCAACTCTGTTTTACCTCTGATTGTTCAAGGTTTACAAGATGCTAGTCAGATGGTCAAAATTGCTGCTCTCATGGCACTTGCCCAATTAGCTGGTGAATTACACGACGTGGTGGGTGAATTTCATGAAGTGTTATTGCCCCTTGTTTTCGGCATTATGGACAACGCTTCTAGTTTGAAGGTCGGCAAGAGTGCTTGTTTGGCTCTTGATGCTATTTTAGAAACTCTGGAAGCTGATATCATCACGGAAAAATATCTTCCCGAACTTATTCCCAAGTTGCTTCATTTACTCAGCCATACTGTCGATTTAACTCTCAAGGGATCTATCGTTGCTGCTATTGCATCTGCTGCTTTTGCTGCTGGAAGATCTTATGAACCATTTTTCGTTCATACAATCTCCGCCTTAGAACCATTTATTCGTGTAAGTGTTACGTCTGATACTGTAACCGAGGAGGAACTTACTCTTTGTGGTATCACGCTCGACGCTCTCAGTGCATTGGCTGGTGCCGTTGGAAAAGAGACTTTTAGACCATATGTCCGACCGTTGGTGGAGGCCGCCTACATGTGTCTTCAATCAGATCAGAGTCGCCTTAAGGAATGCGGTTTTATTTTCCTTGGTACTTTGGCTAAGATTTACGAAACTGAATTTGCTCCATTTTTGGATATGGTTGTTCCTGCTATTTTTGCATCGCTAGATCAAGACGAATTTGCCGGGTTTGGTGATGAAGAAGATGATGTTAACATTGGTCAAGATGGTGATGAAGAAAACTTACTCGATAAGTTTTCAGTCAACAGTGCGTTGGCTATTGAGAAGGAAATTGCCACCGATACGTTGGGAGAACTCATTGTAGGTACCAAAGAACATTTCAACAAATACTTAGAAAAGTCCGTTGAATACTTAACCGACTTGACTGAACATTTCTACGAAGGTATTCGTAAGTCTGCTTTGGTGGCATTATGGAGGGCATATGTTTCATTTTACAAGCTGTCGGCCACTAGCCAACATCCATGGGTTCCAGGGTTCCCATCAACAGTTG
Source organism: Sugiyamaella grinbergsii (assembly GCA_030579895.1). NCBI lineage: Eukaryota > Fungi > Ascomycota > Dipodascomycetes > Dipodascales > Trichomonascaceae > Sugiyamaella > Sugiyamaella grinbergsii. The sequence goes on along the minus strand of JAKTRT010000046.1, from coordinate 64,968 downwards.
TTTTATCTGAACCGGCTGGCACTTTGCTCAATGTTGCCCGTACCACCACCTTGAAACTTTTCTCTACTGAAGATGATCGTTCAGTTGCTACTGTTATATGTGACCATATTGTAGAAGCAGTTCGTACCAGTGGACCAGTTGTATTCGGAACTCAGAATCAACTTGAACAATTGTGTAGTGAAGTCATTCTTATTCTTAGTAAGAGCCATCATTGTCAAACTCAAGATGAAGAGGATGAATATGATGGTGTTGAGCCAGATGAGGATGAAGCATATGGTGAGAATGCCGAGTACGATGAAGTCCTCACTGATAGTGCTAGTGATGTTGTTGTTCAACTTTCTGCTGCATTGGGACCTCAGTTCGCGCCACTGTTTCCAACATTCTTTAGTCTTATTTCCAGGTACTGCACGAGTAAAAGCTCTCAAGAAAGAGCTTCAGGAATCGGATCGTTATCGGAAGTTATCAACAGCTTAAGAGGTAATATTACTCAGTGGACCAAAGATATTATGCAGCTTCTTCTCCATGCTCTTGGTGATGGAGATTTAGAAGTTCGAAGCAATGCTGCTTATGGTATTGGACTTCTGATTTTATTTAGTGAAGATGGTGAAACTTGCAGGGGCCAATATAACGTCGTTTTGCAGAAACTCCAACGACTTCTTAAGAAGGTTGACAAGAAACAACGTAAATCATTTGGAAACGGCGGAGAGGAAGATAATAGTGCTCGAAGTCTGGCCAATGCATGTGGTTGTGTTGCTCGTATGAGTAGTAGATATCCAGATTTGGTTCCGTTGGGCGATGTTGTACCTGTATTGATTAGTAGGCTTCCTTTACAAGATGGGTTTGAAGAGAACACTCCTATATTTGGGTTGATTCTCAAGTTATTTGAACAACGGGAGCCATCTATTATCGCGCTCAGGGCGGAGATTGTTCAAATTTTCGCTCAGGTTTTTCAAAAGCAGGTCGAGCTTGAAAAAGAAGAAGTGAATAAGAACGCCAACCCCGGCGTTTTTGTGAAGCCTTTTGAAGATGATGAGATAAAGGGTAGAGTTATTGCATTGCTTAAATATTTAGAGCAAGAGCAGCCCGGTCTTGTATCGTCGCATTCTATTTTGGCCCCTGTCATTGCATAGATTGATATATTTTATTTGATATATAATTAATTATAGATTTGGTTCATTCGTTTAGTCAGTGTGGTGTGTTATGGACTTCACCGAAGTGTATATTATTTATTAGACCCTCGCGATAGATAGTTGCATTTTGTTCCCAATACTAGTAGTATACATCATAGATGTACATGATTCAACTAAATAGTACATATATAACTAACGCTTACTTGCATTACTCACACTGAATCACAGAAGGAGAGCTAAATAAATGTGTTGTAGATACTGTACTTTCTGGGACAAATAATAGAATATATACTACACGCTTTTCATTTTAGTCTTTATAGACATTGCACTTAGTAATCAACCCTCTCGCTACTTCACTAGAGCAACAAAGTTACCGTTTATGGTTATCTCCGTCAACATCATCTTTGCGCAAACAGATCTTCTTTTGTATCTACTAACCATCAAGCCCTGTGGAATTACTCATCGCTAAAACAGATGGGCCGTTTTCGGACATCACTCTCTCGGTTCTCGCTGTCAAAACCGACGCTACTGCCACTGCAACGATGAGTGATTCCGAAGTGTCTCACATTTCACATTTCACATCTTTTAGATACATTTTTGACAACTTTTTTCCTTCCCGCTTAAGAAAGCAAGAACACACCCCCTGAAAATACTTCCCTCCCCCTTCAGAAAAGACCTCCTTAACACTTTACCAAATTTTTTCACCCCCTTGAACACACAATGGCAAATCACATGGTTTTTTATTATTATTCTCCCATGTAATGCATAATGCACGCTTATTATCTACCATCCAATCTATCTCCACTGGTGACTCAAGGATCGGCCAAATGCGAGCAAAACGAAAATTTCTGTCAGTAGCGCGGCTGGCAGAAGGTGGAGAAAACGAAAAGAAAACCGCCTACCAGCAGCCTCAGGGTGAATCAGATTGACGCTACAAAACATGGCACAACGCAAAGGTGCATAACTCCTGCACTAATTGAAATCCCTTAGCTAAATTAAAACTGGAATCTGGGAAATCTCTTCCGACAACAACCAAAGCGGTTTCGGATGCACCAAAGTGGAGGTGCATGAGAAGTAACTGGGATTTCGGGCTCTGTATATAAACCGGTCTACATAGCCCCCAAAACAAGTCCGAGCTCCAGTTCTTCCTAATCAGTTACTGATCGTATTTTTTTTTTGTATTCCTCCGCATTCGTATTTATTCGGATCAGATGCCGGATTGTGATATAAAAGGAACGCAAGTTCCAGTCCTTAACAATAACTACCAGCACAACCAACACACTTTAGACCCTCCACCAGCTAATACAATGACTAGCCAGCTATTATCGCCCACTATGGCGTATTCGTCAGATTTGACTACAAATAGCCATATCCAAAACCATCCTTCATATGAAAGCCTGTACCCTTCTCGCGAAGAGTGGCAGAATATCCCTAGAATCACCGTCAACAGTGCACATGCCCAGGAATTACCTCCACCGCCAGTAGGCCCACTTGAAGAACTACCAGGCTACTCTACAGGAGTATCGGTGCAAAAGTCCAAGAACAAGAATTCTCCTTTATTGACTCTAAAAGTCGATCACGAGGCTAAAGATGGGTACTTCTACCAAACTGGGGGAGTAATCAGCGGGTCCGTAGTGGTCAACCCTTTTGCCGATTTAACGATTGACTGTGTGTTTGTAGACCTACAGTTGGTTGAGTCAGTGAAAAGGTATACCGACTACCCGTCAAGCCGGCTTCTCCATAAAACCACCGTTGCGCATTTCTCGCCTCCATTATCGGCGTATCCACCAGACATGACCTTACAAAAGGGCATGAGCTATACGTTTGAGTTCTCGTTACAGGTGCCGGAAACCAGGCCCTTGCCAGCATGTAAGTCTGGTTTGCATTGTAAATTGCCATCTTCACTGGGCTCATTGCCCGACTGTGGAGCATACTGTGCGTCATTTGGCTCCAACGTCGATGTGTCGGACTCGTCAGCAAATATCTACTATTGCGTACGAGCTCGACTACTGGAGTCTCCTATAAAAATTATCTCACAGCACCTATCCCATATCTGGATCATGTCTTGGAATGAGGACGACATTGTCGACAACCGCCGACAGTCCATGTCTTCGTTTTCTTCGATTACTACATATTTTTCTGCATATTCCAGTAGTAACACCAGTATCAGCGACGATACTATATTACAAGCATCGAAAACGATTACAAGTGGATTCCTAAGGAAAACGACATTAGGACATGCTACTATTCAAATGGAGAAACCCCCACCACTGGATATTTTCTCGCATTCCCCGACGTTTTTATCGTCCAAAGTGTTATTTGCAACTTGCGAAGGAAGTAACAAACCCCCACCAGCCATTAAAGCAATCCATATAAAAGCACTTATTGCGACGAGCGTTTTCGCTGTCAACAGCGATGGTCCCAACGCATCATACACTGAGCGAAGTCCTCAGCATACGACAACTGATAGTACTCAATTACAGAAACTCGACGTATCGGCCAATTCGTCTTGGGAAGTCGTTGATAGATGCAAGTATCAAATGGCTATTCAGATTCCTATCAATGTTCCCGAGGGAGATCTTCGATTTGTTCCGTCGTTTAAATCTTGTCTCTCCGAACGCTCTTACGAGCTGAATGTGTTGGTCAACTTTGAGTCGGGATCGTCATTGGAGATCCGGGTTCCAATAACATTAGTGTGCAGTAGGAAGCGAGGTAGTCGAGGATTGTACAAAGTGGACTCCAAGGGGTTCGACAGAAGGTATTCTATATCTTCAGTTGATGGAGGAGATGGATTTCTTGATGTATTTGATGACCGGGACTGTGCGCCTGTGTATACGTTGAATTGACGAGGAATAAATATATTTATTTAGGGGTTTATTATAGAATGTATGTTTGAGGTTGAGATATGAAAAAAAAAACTTGGAGGTTTGTCTAGAACTGCCCAGGTTGTACTGAGTAGACACTGTCTACCTAGACGTTGGCTGCCTGGAAGTTGTCTGCCTGGAAGCTGTCCACTTTAACGCTGCCGGCCTATACGCCCCTTGGATGCTTCTTGCCAGGATGTTGGTTGGCTACTTAGACTAACCTGCCTGATGCTTCTTGTCAGGATGCTGGCCGCTTGGATTACCTGCCTGGGTGCTTACTTAGACTTTCCCTTGCAGAGTTGGCTACTTAGACGTTGCTTGCCTAGGTTGGCTACTTAGATGCTGCCTGTCTACATAAATGATTGCCTGCTTAAAAAATAAATGGCCTGCCTAAAGTTGCCTACATCCATTCTGCCTGCCTCCTGTTTACACACTTTGTGCGTACGCATTGCCTGCCTAACTAGTCGGACCCTAAACACCCACTCCCACTGACTGACCCCTACAAACGAGCACCGCCTGGATCTCAAATAGCCATTCAGATTCCAGCTCGCCCGTTGAGCCCCGACAGCAAACTAAAGCAAGCTCTGGCCGATCGGACCCTGAATCGCAGCCTCGCAGATATCTCGCTTCTTTCTCCACAATCTTGCTTGATTGAGCTAGCACCATATCGTAAAAGGTTTAATGAGCCTGACTGTCCGAAACCGGGGACTGGACTTATAAGATATCGGGCTCGTATGGTAGTCATGATGATGAGATGGCGACATTTGGTTGTAGTTTTATATATTATATATAGCTCCTTATTGCCAAGAACCTGCCTAACAGGTAGCTTACCTTACTATACTGATCTATTTCTGGCCCATATTCACCTGTTATTTCTTCCCTTTGTCCTGATCGGGTCTTTTCCCCGAACCTTACTGTATCGGATCCAAACACAAGAACAAATCTTTTTCAGATGCAAGTGATTAACCGTTTCAAGCCCGCTTTTCGTCTTGACAGGCAAGACAAGAAAGAGCTTAGCCTTCTTAACTAACCGTCCTTATATTTGACTGATGTAAGGGTTGGTCAGAGGTTCAAAGTGAGTTAAAACTACGGGGTTATTATAACGATAGTGGTGAAACCGTTCTCAGGCAGCAGCAACCAAATGCCCGTCTTTCCAAATACAATAGCAATACCTCACAATGATGTCCACCGCCAAATATAATATTGGCAGCTCAATATATTTCCATCAAAGATGCACAAAGACATTTCCGCCGCTTATCAACGACGTCTCTCATATTAAGGTATATGCACGGCTGTGCAATCGAAGCGGTGTGTCTGGTCTGATAAGCTCCACATTCACGTATCTGCCATTTGACCCTTGCCCGATACACGCGGGTGTTAATTAATCAATAATCACCACGCGTTCTTGGTTATCATTAGCGCTCCTAAGTCCAAAATTATATTCTTCCCGCCAAATGGGTAATGCCTGTATCCATGTGTATTCCCATCACCAAGCTCCAGTGTGAGTCTATATTCTTATACTAATGTATTCCTTCCTGTTATCTTGTCAATAGAGCATCTGAACTACTCAGACCGTTTGAACTAGAACAGATAAATCAATTGAATCGTAATAAATCTGGGAACTATTATAAAATAAAATCTAGACAAATAATTATTCTTTTGTATACTACCAACGAAAGCTCAGCCTAATAACTAGTATTACTTGGTTAGCACCAACACTTATTTCTTACGCCGCACACGAAACGAAGTTCACAACGCCGCATACACCAATTTCAATTTTTCAACCTTTCATTTGAACTTCACCATTTTCCTACTAGCCCCACAAACAGACCTCAAGTCTAAAATATACCTCATATGGCTTCCAAATTAAGGCAGTTTTTACGTCCGATAGTCGGGGTGAATCCGGCGTCTCTTGTAGCCGGGGCTGCTGCCATTCGTAGCCCTTTACTAACGTTTGTTCGTACTGCTACCAAGAGAGCCGCTGGATCAAGAACCAGCATGAAAGATTCAGCTGGTAGACGTCTGGGTATGAAGAAAAGTGATGGCCAACCTGTCAAAGCAGGCCAGATTATCTATAGGCAACGTGGTACTCGGTTCTATCCCGGAGAAAATACCGACATCGGTAAAGATCATACTATTTGGGCTAAGGAGCCCGGGTTCGTGAGGTACTATTATGATCCTTTCCATCCTAAGAGACGATTAATTGGAGTTGCATTGACATCTGAACACCAATTACCCACGCCTCATTTCGAACCCCGTAGGCGACGATTGGGATATGTTCCTTTGACCAATGGAAAGAAAATCGAAGAAGAAAAGCAGTGGTTGCCAAGAAAACAAACCTCGGCATTACCAAAAATTCTAGCAGAAGTACAGATGCGAGAACAAGCCCGGTCGGAAAGAGCAGAGATATTTTCCACTGCTTTAAGGCCCTTGGTTGAAAGCTTGACTGACGAAGAAGTCGGTAAAGCATCCAGACGGTTGGTTACAGTTTCTAATTATCTAGCCGGAGGCCGTACATTGGCTGAAGCTAGAAGTTTCACTGATAGCTCCTTTGTGCAAGATACTCGTTTAGCAGGAGAATTAGGGAAACTATCTCCAGAACAAACCGCCAGCTTGATCGAAGAGTATCAGAATTTGGCATCCAAAGTTGACTCGTGCATATCGTTTGATGCCACTAGAAAACTCATAAAAGCCTATAGCGAGACCGAGTTGTCGGAAATGAAAGAAGAGGCTCTTAAAAAATTGACTGAGCTGTCATCTGAAATTCCATTATCTGCAAATAGCAAGCAAGCGATTACTGATATTCTGAAAACACCATGCTTTAGTCTTTCTGAACAAGTCTCATATTCTAGACGATTCTTTAGATCCGAGCCTCCCACCCTCATCAAAGATAAAGAATCACTTGCACAATTCCAAACTCTTGAAAAAGATGGCAAAGGCACTATTGTTCAAAGTTGGAACTATGCCAAGAGAAAGGTAGACAGATTTTTCTTGCCATCTGGCACTTCGATGTTTGCAATCCACTAGTACATAAGACAGGCATAGAATTAGTAATTTTGTAAATAATAAAATAACATGAACGCAAATTAAGAGGAAATATATAGAACAAAAAGCTACTACTATACACAGTCAACAGACCAAACAATGCTTACCAATTAGTTCTGGCTTTTAGAAATGGAACCTTAGGAGCTAGTTTAAGCTCAAGATATCTCAACAACGGATATGAAATAATGGTGAATCCAAATGCAATAAATAAACCAATATCAGCTCCGAAATCGCCGACCTTTCTAGCAAATACTCCCACGTAATAACCTTGACACATTCCCAAGACTGCGCCAGCAATTCCAATAGCAAACGAAACACAAGCAGCAATACAATCAGGCAGCTTCTCCTTATTATTCCAGAGAGTCCAATCATAGGCGTCATTCAAACCAGCAATATTATGACGACGGAATAAAAAATTCTCCTCCAACAAAATCGCAACATAAATAACACACCAGTATGAGATCATTGGCAGGAAAGTAGATAAAATATTGGATAACTTGTTCCTACCGGCCATCGCCAAAACAAAGAAAATCATTGCACTAACAACTACCAGGATATACCTTGGGATTCTGGTGACCAATCGGCCCCATACCTGCATAGATAACGCTAATGAATAGCTATTCAAAATGTTGTTTGTGACCAACGATATATAAAGAACCACCACTAAAAATTTTCCACCAGCATGCCAGGGAGAGAAAGCTTCCGTCAGTAAGCCACCAGCACCAAGATTATCCCAGGCATCCTGCCAGGCCGGTAATTGATAGGCACCGGAGGCCACCCCAATAGCAAGAATACCAACAAACATTGTAGGCAGGAAAATAGCAGTAAAGGTGATGAAAAATATCTTCTTCCTAGGAGTAGATTCAGGAAATTCCACATAATAATCTGAAGTAATGGCGATCCAGGTACCAGTAATTCCGACCACAGAAGAAAAGAAACTTAACCAATTACCAATTATTGTCTGAGAATTGCCAGCAGAAGGAGTACTAAGGTCAAAATGCTTACCAGACACAATATATAATAGAAAGAAGGTGATTATTATAGGGATGGCAGCAAAGCCTTCCGCATATTGGATATATCTAATACCAACAATAGCTACTGAGAACGCCAGCACAGTAATAATGGTAATTCCCACTTCAATAGGAACAGTATTGTTGGATACTGCTGCTAGAATCTGTCCACCAAAAACGCAATTTACTACAGACCACCCTAGCAATGTAATAATATTTAATAGGGAAATAATTTTAGCTGGCCACCACCCGAATTGATATCTCACACCGACCATTTGACGTAATCCAGACCTTGGTCCCATAGTAGCGCCATAAGCAGCAATGGAGGAGCCAACTATAGTCCCCGAGACAGCAGCACTAATACAATCTTTAAAGCTCAGCTCAAAGAGCAAAGGACCTAAAAGATAACCAGATACTGAAGATAAGCCACCACAACCACTCATCCAAAGAAGGTACATATTCAGCACCTGTCTCATATCGCCATTTCTTCTTTCTTCAGGTTCTACTCTGTGGATACCTCTTAACTCCACTCCAAGAGCATCCAGCTTTTCACTGAATCTCATGAACTTTTCAGAAAACGAGTTTTCAGGACGTTGGTAGACAACGTCTTTAGTCTTATTTTTGTGGGAATCTTCATAATCGGTCAACATGATGGATGAGACTGATCCACAAATATATGGAGACTATGAGCAGTTCGGATCGACGATTACTTCAGATCCACGATACCCAAGATATTTTATTATTATTTGCTGTTGATAGGTTTACTGGAATAAGATCCTCTGATCGTTTTATGGTTTGTATTGCAAAAGTCGTTTTTAATTTTTTTTCACATTTCCTTTTTAGGCTTATTTATATGTATACTTTTCAAGTTGACTAATTAAGACCGCTTCCAGTCGGCAATATTTTTCAGCATTATCTTTTGAAAAGATAGCGCTTATCAGAAAAGTCCGAGCACAGAGTCGCGAACATGGGCTAGGGTTGCGGGTGTTCGTGGTGGTGGACCACACGGCCTGGGCGAGATTCTCCGCCTAGAGCCGTGTCGAGGCAGACTGAGAATGGATCGTTTGGAAAAAAAAATACCCAGAGTCTGTGTACGGTCTGGACAGGAAGTTACTGCTAGAGAATCGAGAGTTGGAATCGTAGATGCGAGAGAGAATTTATGGAACCCAATCCAAATAAATTATCTTCCCGCAACCTTTGTTTGTTGCATATTCAGCCGAACACTGCCAGACGTATTTATACGTAGGCATTTTCGAATCGGCTGGCCATTCAGTCTTGGCGGTTCGCAAAATCATAGGTATGTCACATGAGCATTTAGGAAGCTTGTCGGTTGTGTATTCTGGTAGATACATTCGGTACGTCAAGTTGATGCGCTTCATACCCGATAGAGGATGTGGAGATAATGGCTTTTTGCTAGGCATGACACAGTGCTTATATGCTTCTTGGCTTCCAGCATGCATAATGACCATACTATTGTGAACGACATGGATAGAGAATTTCGTGTCGTCATAGTCGTTGGTCTTTGATACCGACGACGTCTGCTTTAGTTCTCTCTTTGCTGCGGGAGACCACCTTTTGGCCAATCTGAATTCTCTAGTGACTCCTAGAGAAATGCTCGCAATCACACAAGCAGGTCCGAGGTGGGTCAATTGATCCGAATGATATCCTACCGATTCCTGGCCGTCATTATAGCAATTGGTTACAACAACGTCACTGGTCCACTTGCCGTTATATTGTAAAGGAATATGACCACGGCGAATAATCTGCTCGTTCACGATTTTGGTGATAATATCGCCAGCTTCTCGAAGAAGATCATTAAATGGTCGGATATTGCTAACCTTCTTACCTTGATAGGTAGCATTCTGAGACTTTAGCAGCTCCTCGTTATTAGTGTACATTCCCGACGAATGCGGGGACTCAACTAATCGATCAAAAAGATAGAATTTCATCCTTGTCCACGACTCACTCTCCTTGACTAAGAACCTCAATAGATCATCTGCAAGTTTCTTTGGAAAAACATGAAGGTGAAAAGTACATGGGAGCAGATTTTCAATAGTTTCTGGATCGTACAGATGTAACACTCCAGACGAAGGAGGGGTAAATCTATGACTAGCAGTAGGCAACCCCCCAACTGTAGGAATCGGGGATCCACCGGTAGAATCATCTTTACACGGGGGATCCTCGTCCGGTTCCAGATCAGACTCCAGATCCGACTCGCGCCAATATTCACCTACAAGAGCTTCCTGTTGAAGCTTCCCGCGACGCTTCCGTTGCAGCCCGGAATCTTCAATAGGAAAGAATCGTTTCAAGGTGGATTGATATCCAGGACCGGTGGTTCTAGCTATATGGTTCCAGTATCTGCCTTCTGCCGATGCAGGGGTCAATGGGTACTCAGTCTCATAAGGATTTATCAATTCCTTCGGTGGAGTTACAGTGGCGGCAGTCATAGCAGGGATTATTTCCTCCCGTTTGTATTTGCTTTCTAGGCGGGGTTCTTCTTGTACGGCCAAGTCACCATCACCACTTTCTCTGTCTGCTACATTACCATCACACGAGCTATCTTCGCTATCTTCACTTTCACCCTCTACACCCTCTACTCCAAGTAGGCTGAACACTTGCTTGACATTGGCGCCACAGGAAATCAATAGTTCCAAAATGACTTGTCTGGAAGCACCGGGTACTCGGGCAGAGATGCGATCAATCATTGCGTCCGTGCCGCCATCGGGCAGTAAAGGCAACTCATCAGCATTATTCCCGTCCATTGATAAATGATTCACACATCGGATCAAGGAAGCGCAAAACAAAATACTTGATATTAAATTCGAATCCGCGTCCTGACCTGTTTTGCCATGAGAGGTCGATAGGATTTGATATCAACTTTCTCTCCATTCGGTCACGAAATATCCACGGAAAATGCACGAACCGAGACGCGGCTGTTGGAGACAATGCTGTATGTACCATTTGCCATCTGGACTCTGTCCAGACTCGTTGTTCGGTCCGTTCGAACCAGTGAGTAAATGTGATTTTGTCGAAGGAGATGGGGTTCGGAGGACGTTGGAGCTGTTTCCGATTTCCGATTTCTCATATATCATTATTCTCCATGGTTATTATAATCACGTGAGAACCCGAGCAGACTCCAGCGACCAGCTCGCGGAGCGAGCTCAATGGGTCTGGGCAGAGCCCAGCCGCCGGAGGCTGCACAGCACAGCACATAAACACTTTAAGCTGTTTCTAAATTCTAAATAAAGATTACTTAGACTCGGCAGGGGGGTCTTGATACCCGTAGGGGTTCTTAGTTGTCCAGCGCCAGAGATCCTCACACGCTTGTTTCATGGTGAGCTTAGCCTCCCATTTGAGCTCGGTGTTGGCCCGAGTGGGCTTGGCAGTGAGGTCGAGAACGTCTCCGTCACGTCTGGAAGTGATTTCGTATGGGAGGTCGCGGCCAACGGCTTGGGAAAACGCCTTGATGACTTCGAGAACAGTGGTTCCCTTGCCGGTCCCAAGATTCCACTCACGGGAGAATCCAGTGACGAGCTTGTCGGTGGTTTGTTGGCGTTCCTTTTTGATTTGCTCGAGTTGTGCAAGGGCAGCAACATGGCCGTTGGCCAAATCAAGCACGTGAATGTAATCCCTAATAGGCGTACCATCACGAGATGGGAAGTCGTCTCCAAATACAAACAGCTTTTCTCTTCTGCCAATAGCGACTTGGGCGAGAAAAGGTAATAAATTATTCGGGACACCAAGTGGATCTTCGCCCATCAAGCCCGAGGGATGGGCTCCCATGGGATTGAAGTAACGCAATAACGCAGTGTGCCATTGAGGGTTGGCCTTTGTGTGGTCACGTAGAATGTCTTCAATAAAGATCTTGGTCTTACCGTAGGGAGACTCTGGTCCAGTGGGGCATTCTTCGGGAATAGGAATCATGTTTTCAAATCGAGTGACATCTCCGTAAACGGTTGCCGACGAGGAGAATACAAAGGTGCTGATTTTGAATTCCTCGAGGATCTTGATCAGATTAATGGTTCCGTAAACGTTTTGGTCGTAGTAAACCAACGGGATTTTCGTGGATTCACCGACTGCTTTCAACCCGGCAAAATGTAGAACGGACGTGATGGTGGGGTATTCCTTGAAAACCTTGCGAAGGCCGTCGGCGTCGCGAAGGTCAACCTTGAAAAACGGGACCAGAACGCCCGAGATTTGTTTAATTCTATTGACGGCTTCAATAGACGAGTTGGAGAGATTGTCTACAATCACGACATTTCTTCCTGCCTCGATCAGGGAGACAACTGTATGGGAACCGATATAACCAGTTCCGCCGGTGACAAGAACGTATTCCTTTTGACTATTGACGACGACGGGTTAGAGTTTTTCAATTGATGGGTAGGTGGGACTTACTCGACCATTGTTTATTTTAAAAAGCTTGAGAAATGAAATCACGAAAAAACACGTACGTGCCAAATAGCTTAATAATAGAACGAGACAATGTTGGAATGCTATTTTTATCTCCGGTATGTGCTTGACTGCTGGTAGTAGCGCTCGTACCAGTGGGTTCGGATAAATTAGACACATGTTTAATTTCATGTCCCAACCGTGCTCTGGAAATGCATAATTGGAGATTCTGCAATGTAAAACGTAACAAAGGACGAGGTAGTCAAAAAACGGTGGTTACTGGGATTCAAAGATAGATTGTCCGAGCTTAGATGATAGGACTGGTAGGGAAATATAGGACTGCGAGGAAATGCGAGTGTCGAGAGATCTCTCCATGTACTTGGCACACTACCACGGGTTAGAATGAATCAAAACAGTACAGTATACGATTCCTATATGTCTTTTGCAATTCTCCAATTCATTATGCGTTTATATTATATAATATTATATAATATTGAAATAACCAGTCCTTGTACTTGAATTTATCAGACCAACAATAATAACCGTTGAACAGATTGGGATATAAAATAACCCATGCTAATGTATTGGCAGTTGGGATCGGTCCATGTTAGACGGAACTAACCGTCCAATATAACGGGCATGCACTGGCATGATGAGGGCCGAAGCAGCCCTTAAGTCAACAGGCGGAGTTTACAGATTGAAGCATAACTCCAAGCAACCGGACAGACATGCGTTTCAGGTATGCCATAGACATAGGAATAGGAATTCGTCCATGTACGTAGCCATGTGGATCGTCCTACCATACAAACGCACATGGAACCGGCCGGCAATGAACTCGCTCTCAGCGGGGCAGATTAAACCGCGACCGCGATAAAACTATTAGCTTGTGCGTGCGAGATGGCTTTTCCGAGACGGATCACGTGCAAACGGCGCTCCAGTGAAAACTTTCTTGCCAATAACTTTCCTCCGCAACCACCATTGCCCCCCCGTCTGACAAGTGGTTTTGCGATAAGATAAAGACGCAATCGCCTAACCCTGAAAAATATTTATCAGTAGAATCTAGGATCAGTTTAGTAGATTAATTAAGGGGGTGAAAAATCGGAAATTTTGCAGGGGTCCTGAATGAACAGCAGATTCGTGGCCAAAATTGGCTTGCAAAACAAAATAAAAAATCTTACAACTATTAGTACTGGTCAAACACGTAATCTTCCACATTCCTCTCGCTTTGGCAGGTCCTTGTATGCCACTGTCTTTGCCTTTCCTAACAAATCTTTCCGTGTGTGTCGTGTGCTAGCTGCAGGTCTCCTGTGAGGCTCATCATCACATCAATTAGATTTTTTTTTACATATATTCCGATGGAAAAGTACAGTCGGTTGATCTCATTCACTTGTTGCTATATCTGATCAGCTTTCACTCACAAACGACTTTTGGCTCTACCTCTAGCTTCAGAAATATAAGTTTTCAAAAACACATTTTTGGATTTTTTTGATATTTTTGAACGAAACCTATTACTGACCAAGTTTTTATTTCGATTTTTTATTTCCATCTTCCACCTCACCACCTCACCCACAACTTTGACATAAAATTTCACACTTTTTTTTTTATACTTCAGTTAACATTTTGTTTAACAACACCACTTATAGTAATAGTAAACATGATGGCTGTGGCTGCTTGAAAGTATTAATTACTTTCATTTGGTTTGGTAATTGTTAGTTTTGAGACGAAAAAGACGGCTCAAAAGGAACAAACAGAATAAAAAGCAGCAAAAGATAACGATACAGCAAAAGCAAAAGACGTAAACAGATTAATATAAAGAAACCAGAATTAACAGGCTCAATTTTTTTGACATACAACAAACTTAGACGACAGACGAAATAACCCTCATAATGGCAAGAGGAAAGTCTGTTGGTAATTATACTGCTTCAATGGCAGCAGGCAAGAGCCTGGCGAACTATAAGGCGACTAAAAAAGTCCGATATCAGCAGCGTAAGCGTGATATAGGAGATGACAACAGGGATTCGGATTCTTCCCCTTTATCTTCGTTAGATGATAGCGACGACCATAATGATGATGATGATGAAGATGAAGATGAAGATGACGACGAAAACGAACCGGATATTGGAGATTCAGATATCACTGTAGACTCTGCCCCAGAACTGATAGTTGAGAATCTGAATGACCTTTCGTCCGACGAAGAATCAGATGATGGTATAAGGAGGGAAGAACAAGATGAAGACGAGGATGAGGACGAAGAAGAAGATGAGTCGGACTCGAATTCTGACTCTGATTTCGAGGTGGTCCATTCAAAATTTCTCACTCCCCTGGCCAAGGAAAAGCCTAGAAAGAAAACCTCCACTTCCAACAACAGGAAATCTAGAGAGACCACCCCTTTACCTATCCCCAAACGATTAGATCTATCTCAACTGCGAGCCAGACAGAAAGAAGAAGAAAAAATACTAAAGCAGAAGGCTTTCGAACCGACGTCTGCGGAAAGCGATCCGGAACTTGTCATCGAAATCGAAGACGAAGACGAAGACGAAGACGAAGACGAAAATATACCTGGGCATTTAACTCCATTACAAAACAAAACGTCAAGAAGAAGATCGTCTATAGTCCATTATGCTTATGACGAAACGTCAACTTTCCCTAGGTCAGACTCCATGCCGGCTTCTTTCTCTGAACATGCTATTATCAGCGGCGAAGAAGATGAAGATGAAAACGATGTGGATACCTCGTCGTCAAGTGCACCAGCTATCGAAGAGGACTCGAGCGGAGACGATTTCGATCAAGATTCACTACTTGTCTACTTAGAACAAGAAGAAAGCTCTCCTGAAGTAGTTGATGAGTACGACGACGATGATGATGATGGCCATATCGAAGAGCAAGAGGAACGAGCGATTATGAACGATATTCAGAACGGCGATGATCTTTTCTCGAATCCTTCTTCTCCTTACGCAATGACGCCAGTCCTCGAATCCGAAGTGCCACAAAGTTTAGCTGACGAAGATGACGAAGAAGATGACGACGACGATGATGACGAAGACGAAATATCCTTTGATGATGATTTCTTTGAACCCCGAGGAACAGTCTCACATGTGCTTGTCTCGACCTCAAATGGTCGCACTACTTCGCCCTCTGACGACGACGACTCGTACCTATGGTCTTACTTTTTCACATCTGATGAAGAGACAGGAGACGAAAATAGTAGTATGATTAGTAATATGCTGATATCAAATGGAAATAACAGCAGTGGTAATAATTCAGTTAATGGTAGTAATCGAATCGAATCTGCTGGCTATTACTCTGGAGATGAGACAGACGATGATTTGACTATTCCTCCCCCTAGTCTTCGAAAACCTGGTACTAGAGCCACCGAAATCTTATCTTCATCAGCTGTCGCATCTCGTCCACCAGTATTAGGCTCTTGGGATCTTACCAGCGAGAGGCCATTTGGAATTATTGATGGTCTCACTACTCGAACATTAAGTCCCCCACAGTCTCCATATTCGCTTCGTAATACCACCGATATTACTAACGAAGAGTTGGAAAATATCTTGAATGGTACTACTGGAGTCAGTCTCGAGAATATATTTATTGATAATGGTTTAGGGGGTATTAGCAATGGAGGAGGCACTAGTGGTCTGAATGGACGGTCTCGCAAGCGCGGCCGCTCTCAGAACGGGTTTCAAAGTGATAGCGAGCTTAGTGAGCTTGCACTTGATGAATTTATTTATACTGATGAACTTGATGATGTGGATGAACATGCCGTTGAAGATACCACGACCATGTGGTCCAGTCGCTTCAACAGCGATGTTCCAATGTCTGCATTCCGTAACCGTGGTCTACAGCCCATGTATAACCAGCCGACAACCCGACGGTTGTCAATAAGCACCCGCGGTCGGGAAGGAAGACGGATATCGCCCAAAGAAGCGGTTATCACTCCTGTGAAGTCAGTGAGGAAGCGAATGAGGAAAAAGTTACGACGACGGAAGAGTATCCAGGACGATACTCAGGACAACAATGGCGTTGGTAATACTACAGACCTAATAGATGAGCTGGTTGAATCTGGGGCATTATCGCCACTGTTCAGCGGAATCTCATAAATAAACAAAGAAATCTTAGTATGTGCCTGCCAGTTGATTTATTTTGGTATTTATTACGATGCATATAAATTTATAATAAATAAAACAATTAAAAAAAAAAATACGTATATGGGGCTGCTTTATGAACAGGAGCAAAAATACACACTCGACAGTTCAGAAGTTAAAAACATTGTAGGCAAAGTAAAAAAAGACTTTTATTACGGGGGTTCATTACATCGTCAAATTTACACCAAAGGAGTAAGTCTACTAGAGAATTGTAATTGAGTCTTGACAGTATTGGCAAGGTACACAACCATAAGGACGTCTTGAAGATGCGAATTGAATAGTTTCTCAAGAGTCTCGGCTGATAATGAAGGGACTAAGGATAGACTCTTTAACAGATATTTACCAATAGCTACATTGGCAGGAGCATTTCCGTTCACAATGCCATTAACATATGAACTGACTCTTTGTAACATATCAATGACTTCGACAATGGAATCTTCAAGGGCTTTCATGTCGCTGACAAGAGGAGCAGATCTGTTTTCATCGTCCTTGGCTTGAGACAAAACACTAAGGGCACTTTTTTCAACTTCCGAATATCTGACTTCGTTGGGGACAGGGACGAAAATACAATTACCGGATGACGCTTTGTCTTCATCGGATGACACTCCGACGGGAGAAGAAATATACGTTCGCACGTCAATATTACTAGTGGCAGCCCCAGTTTCAACAGTAAGATGGACAGCAGGATATGGGTAGGTGCCACTAGACTGTTGGGAATAGAAATCTTGAACAAGACCCGACAAGTTATTCAACTCATTGGAAGTAGCATACCAACCAAGAATAACGTCTTTGGGGTTTGCTTTACGATGTAACTGGTACATACTTCTGTTATGATCCATGGCCACAATCACTTGATCTTCGGTTTCATCATGAGGAACGCCATAGGCACTTTTGATTTCTACTTCAAGTCCATCTTCGGAACGGACTCCTAAAAGAGTACCAATGACCCTTTGCTGACCGGAGTTTCTGCGCAAAGAGTGGTCGAGGATTTGGAACAGAGCTTGGGCATGGACAACCACATTTGAGGGGGATGAGATGGTTGGAGAACCGGGGACTGCGGCCGTTCCTTGTCTAGCAAGATGTAAAATAGAATCAGACATTGTTTTTTAGTCTATTTCTAAAACGATGATAAATGACTTTGAAATATCAATTTATATCTACTATACATGAAATGCTGGATTGTATGTGTGTGATTTGAAATTTTCACTTGGCCATGACCTAACCCTGAGTCGCGTATAGCGCCGTACAGCGATTGTTCAGTGAGTTGGCCCATGAGAAGCAAGTATGTATGTATGATGTGTAGTAAGGGAGAGATCTGACAGTGAGGGTAAGAGCGGCCCCGGTGAACCGTCATGATGGTTCGTTCTCACCATTTCATCCACCCATATCCCCACTCCCGTGTTATATTATGCTGAACAGTTTTGAAATATGCAATTTATTAATAGAAAAGAAATATGTAAAATGAATAAAAATTACCGCAAATTATATACACAGACTTTATCAGTTTTAGACGAATATAAAATGACTCGCTCAGTTCCTCGACTTCGCTCTTTGGCTAGAACTCCTTGGCAGTTCAACAAATACGCCTTTTGAGAAGGACTGAGGCCCACTACTTTACGACGCCATTCATCCGGCTGATCGGGCGATGTAGCGCAGATCGCGTCGAGAACTTCTTCTTTGACATCTAACGAATACACCGGCGCGGATGCGAGAGTTTTAAGGTAGTTGTTGAAACCCGTCCGACAGTTCTCCTCCAGTAGCCAGCGATTTTTCTTACCCCCCTTGAGCTTTCCAGACTCATTTAGAATGGTCACTTTGCTCCCAGCAATCGAGATAGGCGAGAACTCGCTCGAAGACTGGCCCCCAATTAGAGGAGAGGAAGGTGCCATACCGTCACCAGATGTGAGATTCTGACCTTGACCGGTTGAAGATTCTATTTCATCCGAAATGATGCTCGGGCCCGTACTAATCGTACCGCCGAGCTTAATCCCACTACCAGAGCCACTTAGAATATTGCCAGGAGGTAGTAAGAATGACCCAACCGCGCTATTACTTGTACTAGCTGCGTTCGTACTATTGTATCTATCAGCCATTTCCATCATCAAATGAGGAATGAGATCCTCAATAGCTACATCGATATCTTGTTTTGAACTTAGGTTTTTCACCCGCAGTGGTTTATAGTTGCCTGACGTTGTGTAACTATTGATTTGCTTGACTACAACCACCCAATTAATATTATCCTTTTTAGCAAGGTTAACTAGCGTTTCAGAAGAATAGCATTCTCTTACCAAATCAGCTGAAATCCCATGTGCCCATAAATCTCTTAGAATATCGATACACAATCCTTTTATATTGGAAGTATTAAACGATGAGATTAGAATATCACACCGAGGTCTGAGCCAGCGGGTCAGGGGTTCTTCACCGGTACTGGTGTTGCCATTTGCTTTATAGAAGTTCTTGGCGATCTTCTTACCCTTTGAATCCCGGAAACTAGCCATTGTATCAACCAATTTATCCAGAGCCAGGTTAAACCCGACTGCGTGCGCAGCAGCACCATCATCTAAAGATGGATTCCGAAACTGATGAATGAGCCTGTCATAACGGCCACCGGCAGCAAGAATACTACGCGTCTGCTTTTCTTCAATGACTACTTGAAACATGATTCCAGATTGGTAAAACGACTCATTGTGATTACTCAACGGGGCAAAATAGACCTTCTTTGTAACCCCCAGTCTCCGTACGAGGTTGACCACCATTCTCAAGTTCGACAATGCATCTTTAAGACTCTTACTTATCTCAGCACCCTGTAACAAATTCATTAGCTTTCCTTCTGCTTTGTCAATTTCATCTCGGAAGCCAAACAACTCTAATGTATTTAGTCCCGTAACAGACAGGGTTGATTTTGACAATAGGTCGTTTCTCACTTGTGGTCTTGCTGGTCCTAGACCAATCTGCCCTAAGAGTTTCAATGCAGACGCCTTTTGAGGAGACGTGAATCCACAGAACTCTAATATAGAATTCAAAACATCCCAGTGATTAAGATATATACACACAGAATTGGATCGGAAACATGGGAACAAGTCAGTGATTTCATCCAGCACCTTCATTGTCTCTGCTTCTCCATAGATCGAATCTACTGGATCGGTAGTGACAAAGTCAAAGTCCACTTCTCCACAGATAATCGGATGCGTGCCTCTATTACGCTCGTCAGATCGGAACACATCGCCAATTGTGAACGACTTCTGGAATGACGGAATCACCTCTGCAAGACGACGAGCAAATGGAAGTGTTAGATCGTATGGCAACTGTAGAATGTTTCCCATAGGGTCCATAACTTCCATGACATTATCAGAGCGATACAAAATTGACCTCGGGAAAATAGACGACCTGTCATTGTTTTCTACTGAACCATGACGCTCAAAAACAGTTTTAATCGCATTGATAATGGCAGTACGAAGTAGCTTGTTGTCAGCATCAACGATTCTTGATCGCGACTTTTCTGAGCCGCTATTACTATTACTGACACTATTAATCATAAATGAGGTTGATCGATCGTATAAGACTCTTTGAGCAGAAGGCAGAGGTCTTGAGAACAATGCACTGCAGACTTGATATAGCCATGGAGAATTGGGACTGGGATCAACTAGACTACGCAGAGCTTCTTTAACGGTCTCGTCTTTTTGTGGAATCGGGATCAGGCCAGACTGAAGAAGTTCGCGTGCGCTTGGTCTTTGAGCCGGTGAATGATCCAACAACGAGCTGACAATTTTATACTCCAATTCGTACCTATTTATGTTGGTGAACGAGGTCGGAACAGTAATTGCTGGTGTACGTAAGTCCTTTAATATAGCAACTCTTTCCATTGCCGTATGCATCGGGAAAACCATTTCAAAAAATATAATACCAAGTGAATACATATCGACCTTTTCGTTGTAGGAAGTAGCAGGCAGAGCTGTTGCTTTCGATCCATTGGCATTTTTACGAAGCACTTCAACTGCAACATACAGCGTGGTCCCGACATCAGTGGTTAAGTCGTCACCAGGATCAGCAGACGCCATAGTAGTAGAGGTAGTTCCACTTTGCCCTATACTTTTCGCAAGTCCAAAGTCACCAATCTTGACATTGCCGGCCTGATCAATGAAAATATTCATTGGTTTCAAATCTCGATGAATGACACCTTCACTATGGATATGGCACAGTGCCTCCACGATTTGTCTAAGCAACCGCCAATACTCGTCTGGTCGAGTATACAGATTATCTTTGATTAGATCTGTCAGTGTGTGCTTTTCACAGTATTCCATCTGAATGTATAAAGTGCTTCTCGGCTGCGGACGTATAAAGTTGACCTTACGAAGAGCACTTCCACGAGCCTTTGGGACTGCTGCAGAATCAAAACCAGACGATAAAGCACTGCCGTCCGGTGTACTTTCCGAAGCCACATGTTTCTGACCATTGCCGTTGTCCTCATCATCATCATCATCTTCTTCTTCTTCTTCATCTTCTTCAGACTCTGACCCAAACTGAATTTCTGGTCCTCCATCCGCCATTGAATTCGACATGAAATCTAATGACGCATTAATAGATATGTCATTGAAATTCAGGTTACTTAATGACGAGCTTATAGAAGACATGGGCTTGTTTTCGTCATCAGATGACTCTTCAGAAGTATCATCTTCAAACACAGCTGCTGACGTATCTTCATATTCCTCATTCATTTGATGGTCAAGAGAATAGTCATCTTCCAGCCAAGCAGTAAAGTATCGAACAACATACTGATGGTTTAGTCTCGATAGTAACCAGACTTCTTGTAAGATGTGAGTTAATTGGTCGGCTGTAGCTTGAATCTTCTTAATCGCATAGGCCCGACCATCCACTTTATTTCTTGCTTTCACCACTTCTCCGTATCCACCTCTCCCTAATACCACTCCTTCATCAAAATCGTTAGCATATCGAGAATAAGCAGCAGAAGAAGAGGTGCTTGATACATGGTGTGCGTTGGATGCATTGTTGGCCATTGCATTCAAATTGACAATGTTATCTCGTTCCATATTGAAACTTCGTCTGGACCTACGAGCACCGGCCGGTCGAGGTCGTACCAGATGGTACGTCGGCCGGGAGCCGGATGTATTTCGAACAATAGCAGCCGACGAGGAGAGCGGGATCGGTGGACTAGAGGTACTGGTAGCAAGCGAAGAAATGCTGTTATTACTGCTCTTGACGGCCAAATTAGCAGCCGCAAACGTAGCTGGGTCAGAACGAAGGAACTGAGAAAGCAGCAAGTCAAATGCACTCGGTCGTTTTTTTGGCACTTCTCTAAATATTCGGGCCAGAAAGTCCGTTAATAGATGCGAGCTATCATCATATGAATTGATATAATCATGAGGGTTATCAAATTCATTAATGATCGATTTCCCAGTAATCAGTTGAACGAAAATGACTCCAAAAGACCAAATGTCAGATTTCTTGGTTGGTCGGATTCCGCCATTATTATCGGAATATTCAGGAGGACGCCATTTTTTAGCAATGGACGATGAAACAGTCGTAGATAAGGATGCATTTGTCGATGAAAATAAATGTGCCTTATTAAGCTCATTCAATCGAAATGAATATGAAACACTATCCAGTTTCACTGTCGTTTCGCCTAAGTCCTTATTTCGGAATAATACGACATTTTCCACTGTTAGATCCTTATGAATGATACCCACCTTGTGAATTGCTTCTAGGGCTTCAAGTATTTGAATTGACCATGATCGGGCTACTTTCGGGCTCACGGCCTCTACCGCATCCAACAATCCATTGAGATTTCCCATAGGAGAATATTGTGTTAAGAGATAGATTTTCCAGCCTCCAGGAGGTTTTCGAGAAATCTTCGCTTCATATAATGGAACAACATTTTCATGTCTGAACTCCTTCAACGTCTCTAATTCGGACTCTAGAAGATGTATTAACCGTCTGCCATCGATGCCATCCCAAAACGGTTCGTCAAGATCGATTTCAGACAGCAGGAAAAGAATATCGTCTACGGTATCGGTCGACTCACCTGTTTTTGATGATGCCGGTATATATGGCTTGACAATAAAATTACTGCCAAAAAAATTACTTGTAGTGGGAATTTTGCCAATGACCTGTTTAAATCTCAACACCGAACCGGTTTGCCTTTTGACAGTGACCACTCGATCAAATACCACCGAATCAGTGAACGACTCATTAACGAAGCCACTGCCATTAGCAATGCTAATGGTACTTCCTCTTAGGTTACTGCTACTACCGCCGGTTGGGGTAATCATTCCGGCACTATGATCATCATCGTCAGCTTCTTCTTCTTTTGACAGAAAATCGTCCTTCATTTTCTGCTTCTGTCTACGATTCAATTCCTCCCGGACCATTTCATCCAGCACCCGCTGCTCCTCCTTCGTTTCTGCTTCTCTCTGAAGACGAAGGGTATCTTCGGCTGCTTTCTGTTTCATCTCAGCTTCACGGATTCTCTTCAATCGCTCTTCTTCTAAACTTGGCGCTTCGGCACCCAGTCTTGCATATTCGTCCAATTGATCTTGCAATACGGATGTTATTTCGAAAATCATCTCCTGGCCCACTACTTGCTTTATAGTCTTATCAATGAGCTGTTTCAATACCTCCACCTGTCGTGGGTGTAAGTTATTGTGCGAGTCAACGGACACTAATGGCCTTGATTTGGGATACGTGGCCGTCATGACCACTTTTATGGCCAGCGTCATAGCGCCCGACGCATTGCTGTCGTCCTGGTCATCGAATGAACCTGATTTCAAATGGATCTTAAAGCTTGGATTTGGTGCTTTCTGATACTGTTAGCTGACTGGCTTGCGCTTTTGGGGTCGGCCCCCGGCGGCTGGGCTCTGCCCAGACCCGTAGCTCCGCTTCGCGGGGGGCTCGGAGATATGGGATTGAACACCTGTGGCTACTTACATTCCACGCAGCGGTCTGAGTGGTACAGTCAGCGAAATCGTCCATATAAATGGCCTTTAGGGCTTCAACTTCGTTTGTCTGGATCTCATGGAATTCGTCCTCGGGTAAAGTCATTGTTAGCGCACGAACGGAATGTGAAGGTAGGCGATGCGATACACGCAATTCAGTGTCAAGCCTCTTTTATTTCTAAAGGGGAACCAACTGCCTTGTCAACGGATCTATTGTGTTAGTAGTTGCAACTGCAATTGCGCATCTGAGTGGTCTTCTCCTCCATCGACTTACAAAATGGTCCGTTCAAGCCCACATCTCACAATTAGCCAAATAAAATATTAAAACAATTATCAAAAAAAAAAAAAAAAAAAATTGGCAATGCAACTATCCAAAGAAATGTAAAAAAGGAAACGAGCACTGAATGGTTCCACCAGTATATCCCTTAACCAACCTTCAAATGATACTACCGCTGGTATATATCTGTAGTAGATAAGCTTTCTCAGCCATGCGGTTCTCCTACAGCTGTGTCTCTCACTGCTCCGAGTCAACTGCCGCTTCCTCTTCACTGCTGCTCCTCTCTCGAACACGCCGCTTGATATGAGGCTATTATTAGGGTCTTGACGGATCAATGCTGGTCGCCAAGACATAGGACTAATGTCAAGATAACTGCTATGCTAGGAGCTTATTGAACATCTTACGCTGCCGAACAACGGAATTATCTCCAAGGCTATATTTGGTCTCTTGGTCTTGTAAACGAATGCCGAAGGAGAACTCCGTTAAGGAATGCTCTCGTACTTTATTAGTCCGGCACACTGAACCGGTCGATCACATCACCCGGCTCGAGATATACCAAAAAAATAGTGCACGTCACTTTTGAAATGTAGATAGCCTTTGCTAAGCAAATCAATATTGAAAAATGTTCTGAGCTATTCCTTATAATGCCTATTGGTGGCTATAGGGCCAATCTGACGAGTCTACCGCTTGCCCAACGACAAAAAAAATACATTCGGCAGCCGTGCTCGGGACAAAAAGCTATTCAGGGGTAAATGGTTCGTTTCGGTTAATTTCAGGGGTCAGATTATGCATATGCACAGTCGAGAGTGAATGATAAGAGAGATATAGGTATAACCAGGGTAATTGATGGTCGGCACAAACATCTTCTTTCTACAACGGTGATGATTGTTACGTGGGTATCAGTTGGTCTGTTGGTTGGAAAGCTGATGCGACTACATGTATAATTGGGGTCATTTAAAGTTCACTAGCTCATCTCAATGATCAACTTTGTTCAACATGTAATTACATCTAGTGAGAATAACCGCCAAATGAATCTCTAAATAAAAATGGGAGAACACGATGTACGCACACCTAGACAGTGGAAATGACATTACAATGACAACCTTAACATTTTGCCGCAACAGCTCGAGCAGCCCAGGCAGCACGGATGATTACGCAATCGTAGCCATATGAGCGAGTCAGGAGTCGATAGGGAAAAACAAGTGTCAGATAGATTGTTATAGCATGCCAAATGGATGACTACAAAACAATCGGGGTTTTCCTGTGCTAGATATTGTTGTAGAGTAAACCTGGACGTAATCTTACTTGCTGGGTGGGGTTCATCCCGTCCCCCACCTTATCCACCCAGTCTCACCCACTAACACCTAAACCCACCCTGTCTTCTACTCACTTCCATCATACTCACGCAAAAGCGACACCTGCCCTCACCTGCCCGTCCATGAACCTCTCTGACAGGGCCCGAGATTCCGTCATCTTGCTGCCCCATCCTCCAACCGGAATAACTAACCGACCTCGTACACCTCGTACGGCGTACGTTAAGACCGCCGATGTTTCGTTCGTTTTCGGACAACCTCACCCCCTGAAAGTTCCTTACTCAAACCCCCTATTCCGACCCTTGCCCGCGCCGCTGCCAGCTCCAACCCCCCTGAGATTGGGTCGTTGCTGTCATCCGCCTTTCCCTTGACGGGCCCGGGCTCTTCCCCCACTTGATTAACAAGCCGTTTAGTCCGTCTATATTCTTGGCTTCTTCGGGTTCATACTTTCTTTCACACTCTGTCACTGTTTCCCACTATGGACCTCGTCGTTTACATCGATCGCACTTATCTCACCACTTACAGGGCTGCTTCTTTACAAAGGAAAAAACAAAACCCGCCTGCCTAGTACTCAGTTATGCGTAACGCCTACCTGCCATTACCCCTAACATCCAAATACCCCTGTGAAAAAAGGAACTACTCTTCTCCCCTTTAATCTGTCTGCTACTCATATTCCAACGATCCAATCTTTGTTTGTACGGGGTATAAACCCAGTTCTTCTTATTGGTATAGTTATTGTGACTAGAATTGTTCAACTGCTTATTTAAGAATAAAGAGTCGTCTTTACTTGACAAGACCCTTTGGACTCTACGAACCATTTGTTCCCAAACAGACCGTGTTGCAGGCCATTATCCCCCCTGTTTTTTTTTTTTTTTATTGGACGCTTTTTGTTTTCTTTTGGTCTTTTTTGGATTGTTTCTGGGAAGCTCAGGTGCCGTTTAGTTGTCTTTTGAAATATCATTCGAAAAGTGTTTGTTTTCTGCGAATCTCTGGCTGCCATTGTCCTTCTCCCCGAGCATCATACGCCTTGGCCTCTGAGAAGAAGAAGAGGAAGAAGAAGTCTGGAGCCAATTCTCGAACATTTCAATCTCGGGTCGACGACCAATTTCCACCGGCCGCCGACACGACGTTCCCGGTTCTTCCTTTGTCCTGTTTATTGGCATTTCCATTCCCACTAGGGAACCCTCTATCAGCCACATATAGACGCATAACAAGGCATTCCAGGGGTAAATCATAATAACTTTCTTGGTGACACTAGACTCATATCAATCTCTGTCCCTTCCCATTCTCTCCATATTGCGACTATAGGCACAGGCAAAGATATCATCATCACCATCTTCTTCGTGCCTGTTAATTTATTTATTGTTATTTTTTACTAACTACCCGCCTCTTCGTCTGTTGCTGGTCTTTGTATCGTCGAACCAAATCTACTCCATGTCTACATACTAAATCAGTGCTGCTTTTTTCTTTCTTTTTCATCTCCACTAAATACAAACACCACCATAGACACAAGACACATTCCATTTCACTATTGAGTCATGTCGGAAGTAAATGCTGCCGCGCTGGTCCTGTTAAGCCTTCGCCATCAGTCATCTTCTGAAAGTATAGGAAGCTCCCATTCCCCGAAAAAAAGACACCGGACACCGTCTTACGACTCATCATCGTCGTCACATGAATACGATTCTGAATACTATCCTCAAAAACGCATACTACCCTCAATCAACGTCGGTAGTCCCCCATCTCCGCCTCCACATGATCTTGACCTATACCCTAATGGAGAAGATAAAGATGGTACGTAATACCCTCACTGCCGCTGCCGTCACAACAATACTAACTTACCTACCTAGAAGACTTTCAACATTACTTCCCCGGAAGAGATGTTATAAAACTGAACTCTAGAGCCGCCAATCGCCCGGGCTCAACGCCTAGCGGAGCGTCGAAGAAATCTTTTGGTTGCGATAGCTGCGGTCGAGCGTTTGCTAGGAGAGAGCATCTCTTTCGCCATATAGAAACAATGCATCACGGACAAAAGGATTTTAAATGTGATATGTGTGCTCGAGTCTTTTCCAGGAAAGACAATATGATGCAACATGTTCGAAATAAACATGGTGGGAAGATGAAAGGCGATACATCAGACGACGGAGCTGATGGTGGTGATGGAGCTGATGGAGCTGATGGAGCTGATGGAGCTGATGGAGCTGATGGAGCTGATGGAACTGATGGAGCTGATGGAGCTGATGGCCCTGATGGGTCCGGCGAATGAGTTTCAAATAAAAAATGTTGTCTGATAGTTTTGTTTTTGCCATACTTGTTGCTACTATGTTTTGCATTTGCCCTAGTTTTGCCCTTGATCTGTTCTTATTTTTTCTTCCTCACTTCAGTCGCCCCTTCATCATGGTGACCAACCTAACCTGCCCGTATTTAATATTTATCACCATGGAAGTAACATAACTAACCATACGGTCCGTACCTTTTAGTAGATGGATGGGATATCCCATCACGCTTTTCCTTATTATCATTACAACTGCTTTACTTTTTATTATTATCATATCTATACATGTATGGGAATTGCGGTTAGAGATGGTTGTGTTCTTTACAATTTCTATTTACATTTTATTACAAATCATAAACTATTTTTTGTCTTTCTCTTTTCTTGTACTGCAGATTGGAGCTTTTCCAGCTCCTCAATGATCTGTTCCGTTTTGAACCGATGCATCAACTTGGTATATGAAGTGGTTGTGCTAGTGGGTTGGATGTGCATCACTGGAACATCAAAGGCATATAGATCATGCCATTTTTGATTAGCTGGTTCGTCAATATTCACCTCTGTAACGGCGAATTGGATTGGACTGGCTGCCTTAGTCTGTTGAAGAATCTTTTTAGCATTATCACACAAGCCACAGCCTGGCCGTGAGAACAGGATGATGAGTTGGTTCAACAGAAGCTTCGTAGGGCGCATAGTGGTGATGATTGTAGTGGAGGTGGAGGTGGAGGTGGAGTGGAGTCAGGCTTGAAAACGTACAGCCGCTGGCATCGTTACCCGAAAATTCGCATCCAGACAGAGAGATTGAAAAGAAAGTCTCCTAATAGATCAGATAGCAACGCACCCTCCGATGTACGATCTGCATATACGGTCCGCCTCGTCGTACAAGTCTCATTGCAGCACGTCGTAGGACTTGCAGCCAGCCTTTCTCCTCACTCCAACTATCAACTCAACCTCTCTACCAATGGACAACTGTTCCCGTTTGATAAGGTCGGGTAGTTTCTCTTTGATAAGCTTGGGTTGTTTTTGATAAACGCGGGTTGTTTCAGATTTTAAGTCCATGATTGGTGAAATCGGTCCCGAGAGAGGGGGGAAGTTTTTTATAACCATTTCAATGCCGACGGCATACCTTAGGAGGCTCCAATATAGAATTTAACGGTTCCGTACGACGCAGGCCCTGGAGAAAAACCCCGGTTTTGCTCATTGAAGTCCCTGAAGGTCCTACGTACCCTACCAATAAATCACTTCTCACATCCGGCTGCTTATCAGAGGCATCTATCTATTCTCATGTATAAAAGGTCTGCATAACCCTCGATGGTGCCCACATTCGAACTTCCTTTTGTTAAATACCGCTTTGGGAGAAAAATTTTTCGATTGTAAATTTTTTTTTGGACAGTGACTATAGCTATAATGAAGGCACAGATTTTATCCATTGTTTCACTTGCAACTGTGTTATTATCTCCTGTTCTTGGAGATGACTCCGTGGTTGGTGTGTTCATCTTCGGTCGTCATGCTGATAGATTGACAAAAGTTAATAAACTTTCTCATGAAGGTACTAAGGTCCTCACCCCCGAGGGTTCTTGGGAAGCATTTGAATCTGGTATGTTTTACCGCGAGCGGTATATGTCTCCTGATAGCGAGTTTGCCATTGCTGGTTTAAACGGAACCTATCAACCAGATCAACTGAATGCGTTTGCTTCGGATAGTGATGTTTTGGAGAAAACCGCCCAAGGATTCCTTCAAGGACTGTTTCCTCCAGTCTCCACTGTATCTGATGCGTCTGTTTCTGCTGTTCAAGGAAGCTCGTTGGCAAATGGGTCGACTCTTGAAACTCCTTTAGACGGCTATCAGTATGTCTATTTTACTGGTATGGATGCGGGAACCCCTGACGCCATCTGGCTCCAAGGTGATGCCAATTGCCCGGCTTACACCAACGCTTCTAATGCTTATATGAAGTCTCCTGAGTTCCTGAACCTCAATTCCAGTACTTTCAGTTTCTATCAAGGTCTTTTCCCTCTTGTCGAGGGCCAATTGACTAAACAACAGCTCAATTTTGCTAATGCGTATGGAGTCTTTGATTATTTTATGGTCAACTCTGTACACAATGAGACTTTCTCAAAGTTGATTGCCAACAAAGCTGATGAGTTCCATCAAGTCCGTACTCTTCAAGATATCTACAGCAAGGCTGTGAATTATAATTCTTCCAACTTGGACACTACTATTGGTGGTCAATCCATGGCTGGGTTTGTTCTTTCCCAATTGAATCTTACTCAATCTACTGGAGATGCTCCTTATGTCACTTATGCCGTTGGTGCTTATGACGTTTTTTACCAACTCTTCGGGGTCTTGGGCTTGTACAATGTCAACCAAACTGTCGATACCACCTTCACTGGTATCATCAACTACGCTGCTAGTGCTGTTTTTGAATTGGTCGAATCCGATGGACATGACCAATCCATTCGTTTTGGTTTCCGCAACGGTACTGACGAGTCCGTCGCTGTTGAATATTTCCCTATTCTCGGATCGAACTCCACTGAAATCCCATACGCTACCTTCGTCGAGGAACTATCCAAATTGGCCATCAAAGATCTTAAAACTTGGTGTAATACCTGTTCGGCTTGGTCTCTTGACATGTGTCAAGTCTACAGTGCTGACTACCTCAAGGCTAAAGCCAACGGTTTCAGAATCCAAACTTCCAGTCTTTCTCTAGCTGGTGCAGGAGGAATCGGTGCAGGTGTGACTCTTGGAGTTGTAGGTCTTATTTTAGCCGCTGCTTTCCTTTTCTTCAGACGTAACCGATCTACCTCTAGTTCTATTGCGTCCACCCATCGTACTGATGTTGGCAGTGTCGCTTCCGAACCCAAGCAGGAAGTATAATAATAGTATGATGCCTAGCGCTCTTCTTTTTCGGTCCTTTTTATAATTTTTTGTTATGTATCTGAAATATACATGAGTTGTTTATATGATTTCTTTAGCTTTTGGCAGTTGGGCTGCTCTGCCTTGTCGCTTTCAGTTCTCGAGTAATTCCCCCTGGCGCGGCTGGTGGACCCTGCAGGGCCCGAAAAAAAAAATTCAGCCTCGTGCCGTTATGCACTGATTTTAATATGAAAAATTATTTTTTGTTTTAGATCCAGACTGAACCTGTTTAACCTTCATCTAGAATACAAACTCAAAGGAACAAATCCCACCTCCATCTATATACTTTCAGAATGGAATTAGATCTATCATCACGCCAGAAACATCTGGTTGACGAGAGAAACGACATGGTCGACTCTGTTATCCAGAAATATCGTTTAGCTGGTCAGATTGCCCAGACCGGGCTGGCATATATCTTAGCATTATTGAAATCCCCCAAGCATGCTGATAGAACTGTTGGTGAGATTTGTAGACTAGGAGACTTGTTTCTTCATAGAGCTACTGCCAGTGCCTTCAAGAAAAATGTCGAGGAAAAAGGTATTGCACTACCGGTTCAGATCGAAAAAGGCACATTTGCAGCTGGAGTCGCTCCAGAAGAAAATGATACTTTCCAAGCAGGACATATTTACGATGAGGATCTAGTGAAAATCACTCTTGGAGTCCATATCGATGGTTATACTGCTCAGGTATCCCGCACTATTACGGTTGTTCGTCCTGACGACAGAGAAGCCGCTGGTAAAGCCCAGGAACCTTTAGAGGGGCCTGAGGCCAATGCTATGATTGCTGCCTACTTAGCGACTGAGGCAGTATTAGCGTTATTAAGTTTGACTTTGAATACCAATAACCATCCTTTGGTTGTTGAAGGTGGTCCAGTCACTGGTACTAAAATACGAAAATTAGTTGAAACGATTGCATCTGAATTCCGCACACAAGTTGTTCCCGGTAGTAGGATTAGAAGAGTAAGACGGTTTTTGGCTGGCCAAAGTGAGGCAATTAGGGAGTCTGATTTGAAAGGAGTCGTCTGGGATGAGTTTGAAGAAGAAGAGAGATTATTAGATGAAGTCAAGACTGCATATAGAAAGGCGTCTAAGCCACAAGCACAAGATAACGAATGGGAAGATGAACGTCCTGAGGATGACTTTGTGGTGTTGCCTGGTGAAGTTTGGCTTGTTGATATCCGGATGGCAGCTACCGGCGGAGAAAAAGGTGTTTTGAAATATAGAACTATCATTGAATCTGCATCGTCTACTTCTTATAAACCATCCATTTATGCTAGAGATTACACAGTCTCGTATGGATTAAAACTGACTGCTGCTAAGGCTCTTCTTGGCAAAGCTGATAATCTCAGCTCGGTGTATCCTTTCAAGTTATCATACCTCGCTGATGATGATAACGAGCTCAAGTCGCATCGATTGGGACTCAATGAGATAGTCCAGCATCATATTTTTGTCCCTGAGCCTATTCAAGCAGTTGACTTTGTTCCCATCAATGCCTATCAACACGGATCTGTGTCGTCCAAGAAGGCTGCTTCTAGAAATGGACAGCCAGTGGTGGTTGTGAGAGAAATGACTACTCTTCTGTTGATCCCAGGTGCCCAATCGCAATCTGGATTCGGAGAGGCTATCAGACTCACTGGAGGTAATAAGGTGTCTCCTGCTTCTTGGGTACATAGTCCATACGAAGTGCGAGACCCACTAGTGGCCGAGCTTCTTAAGGTTCTGA
Organism: Sugiyamaella grinbergsii; assembly: GCA_030579895.1. Classification (NCBI taxonomy): domain Eukaryota; kingdom Fungi; phylum Ascomycota; class Dipodascomycetes; order Dipodascales; family Trichomonascaceae; genus Sugiyamaella; species Sugiyamaella grinbergsii. The sequence goes on along the minus strand of JAKTRT010000046.1, from coordinate 32,941 downwards.
AAGAAAGTAAGACTTCTACTGGACTTAGTTTCCAGGTCGTCCAAGCGTCTAAACTGACTGATGAAATCATGTCGTTTGGCGAGTCCACTAGAAACGCTACTAGCGGTATGGAGATCGACTAAGCGGCGAGCCACTGCCTCTGGCAGACAACCCTGTTTCAAGTTAAGCCCATGTATTTCTGTATTTTTGTTATTTAAACTTCATATTATTCCTATTTCCAGTCATATACTAAAATACTACAGAGAGGCGATAGAACAAACGAATGAAATGACAAAAGTACTATCTCCTGCCTATTTCTTAGCAGCTTCGTCTTTGAGCTGGGCAATCTCCTTATCTTTGGCCTCGCTATTTATAGATAATTAGTACTGCTTCTAGTACAAGCTCATTTGCACCTTCTCGCATGAGGGACAACCCAGCCAATTACCACCTCTCTCTCTCTTATCATCACTTACAGTTGAGCTCTCAATGCCTTGATCTTCTCCGCTTCATGTTGACGAACATAGTAGTCTTCATTAGCCTTTTCTCTTTTCTAAATGGCCCAGTTAGCTAGTCCACTCTTGTAGTCACCAGATCCACCTAAACTCACATTAAAGGCATCACCACCTTGTTCACCTCTAGGAGCCCCAGTAGCACCTTCGGTGTATCCACGGACAGATACGACCGAAGGACCAGACAAACTAAATCGGGCCAATTTCAGGCCATTGCGACGCATAATAATAGCAGACATTTTAAGGTTTTAAATAATTCAAATGACAATTCAAGTATATAGTTATTTTTCGGATTCGAGTCAAAATTGAGTTGGTCTTGATTTATATTCTCGCTTCTCCTTCCTTACCTTTCTTTGCCTTGTAACGATTGGTTACTTGTACGGTGGGGCTGACAGCTCTCACTGTTGCGATTCCGGGGGGGGGACGCAGGTTGGATTGTATGTCACATGATACAAAGGCTCTGCACTACATATTTAATTGTGGAATTCTTGAACCGGGCAGTTTTTGAGGGTTGGAGAGTAGGCCCGGGAGCTTGGTCAATTGCTGTGCAAGCTTTCATCTGTGTGTAGGAGGTATGCTTGACGTTTACGTCTATTTTTTGATGACCGAACATGTACCGGTCGAGTAGGCCGAAGTAGCAATGTCACTTCTACGACTTTACTGATACAACTTCTCCCGCCTGCCGACGCAGGTATCCGATGTGTGAAAGGGTTTTTTCTCACAGGTTAGGGTTCGAGCAGTTCCGGGGAGAACAATGTCGCGTTGCAAGAACTTGGGACAAGCAGGACGAGCAGGAAGAGGAGAAGGAGATACTGAGAGAAGCGATGACCGAAAAACGTCATTACTGCAGCGACGTTATTTTCATTCCCACACAACAACAGACCCGAGTTGGAGGACGAACGCGACGCGTTGACAAAGTTCGTATCGCTAAAATATCATCGCCGACTGTTCAAGTAGTAGTTTTATTGTGATCCGTTGAGAGAGCGAACAAGCTGCCGAAGTTCGATTGTCCATTAGATAGTCTCGACAGCAGGAGAGGGAACTGGTCGACAGATAACATATCGAAGCTAGACCACAGGCAAAGACCAGTAAATACATAAGGTTCGAGTACGGTTTTATTGCTCTACAGGCTTTGATTGTGCTGTATTTACTTGATAGCGGCTTGGATCCCGCACATTGCTAATCGCGGATTCGCTCTTCACCACTTATGAACACCACCTGTCAACAATGGTAACTCCGTCATCTACTCCTCAAAAAGAGGGCAAGGCCCCGTCAAAGTACATGACTAAAAAATATGGCAAACAGGTCGCAAAGGAGAAGGCCGCCGCTGCCGCTGCCGCAGCAGCAGCTGCTGCTGCTGGCGACAGCCCGAGGACCAAGAAGTTTTCCGCCAAAGTGAAAATCCCCAAACTGGGAAAGGACAAGGACTCAAGTTCGAATCCCGACGGCGGCTCGTTGCCTACAATCAAATTGACCAAGAAAGGTCGTCCAACGAAGCGAAAGCTACAAGAAGTAGCAGCTGCAGCAGCCGCTGCCGAATTGAATGATTCAGGTACTAGTGCCAGTCCAAAGCCAGAAAAACTCAAACGACCTCGTAAATCAAAGGGTAAATATGTCAGTAAAAATAACCCCGACTCAGATCCAGTCGATGAAAGTTCCGCCAATGTCACGGCATCACCCGATGGATCATCCAGGCGAAAATCAAAAAAAATCAAAAGCTCGGCTTCCAAGGTAGCAAAGGAAATTAGAGTCGATGTTGAAAAACAGTGCGGTGTACCACTTCCAAATGGCGGACTTTGTGCAAGATCACTGACATGTAAAACCCATTCCATGGGAGCTAAAAGAGCCGTTCAGGGTCGGTCACAGCCATACGATATACTGCTAGCTGCTTATCAAAAGCGTAACCAGGTCAAATTAGCATCTCTGTCTACTCAACAGCAGCTGGACCTTGATAATGAAGCACTCATGGATGATACGCCGCTTAATGACGAAGAAGAATTCGAACAGGTCATGGCAGGCGTTGTGAGAGCATATCCAGTTCCTTTAGAACGGAAAGTGATAATGCCCACCAGGTTACGATCTGGATTCTTCCGACTACGCGAAACTTTAATTGGTTCAATAACTACGGTACCGCCGTTGCCTGCAATGCCAAACACTGGGTCGAATTCTGGTTCATCTTCGGCCACATCTTCTAACCCAGGTTCTTCAGCTCTCGAAGAAGCTCAGAATGATATGACGGCGGTAATGGCGTCTACCGGTGCAGTACTTGGAAGAACCATTGTATTTGATACGGTTTCCAAGGCTCAATATCCCCGTCCTCCTCGTGTATACGTTCACCCGAGTACGCTTCAGGCTCAACAGCTGCAACATCAACAGCAACAGCTACAACAACAGCAGCAGCAACAACAACAACACCAGCAGCAGCAACAACAACAACAACAACAACAACAACACCAGCAGCAACAGCAGCAACAACAACAACAGCAACAACAGCAACAACAGCAATTATTACAAAAGCAAGCCCTTTATATGCGACAACGCCAGTTGGCAGCTCTACAACAACAAAATACCCCTACACCGCAGTCCTCCTCAACTACGTACCAACAATCTCCGTCTCAACAATCGTCTGCAAATGCTAATTCTATAACGATGAAAGATATTGGCATGGCAGTGAGGAGCCCTGTTTCCAGCAATACGAATTCCAATCAAACCTCTTCTCTCCTAATGCAACAAGCTCTCCTTCGCCAACAATCGCAAGCTCAAGCGCAGGCAACCGCTTCCCAAGGAGGGATATCATGATCCCCTGTCATAATTTCACGACGCAACGACCAATAAATATATTTGACGTATATTATTCTATTTTTATCGCAATGCTTTCAAGAGCTGGGCTCTGCTCAGACTCGAAAGTGGAACTTATCTCAAGTTGACCCTACTTTCAAGGTTATGTGCCTCGGTTTGAGTGGTCATGTAAACTTCTATATGACATGTGAGCTTCATGAATGCCGAAACATAGACAGATTGGTCCTTCAACATCAATTGCTGAGTAGTCATCGCACTTTCTAAACAAGCTTTGAAGACAGTAACCTTTAACTAAGTAGAGGACAAATTGTCTCTGGTGCTTTCGTCTTACAAAGCCCTCTATTAGATATACTCCTACATAATACGGATAAAATATGAGAAACCAGCCTCTTACATAAAAACTCGTATCTATAAGGGTAGACAAAAAGAACCAATTAAGAACAAAAGAAAGTAATAGAAGAGCTCGCCTGCTCCATGGTTTATGTGTCGTAGCCCAGACTGTATTATCGGTAAGTTCTCCGTCTAAACCTCCATCACCGTAGTATGCAGTGTATAAGTCATTTTCTATTTATCAGCAGATAAGTGATCAAAGTGTATTTGATCGATATCATATGGGGTACCATCAATGCAAACGGTTTAACGAATACACCAGTGTAGTTGATAAAAGGTGCCACCATCTCTCCCCAGAATCCCGGGAAAAGCTAGTAGCATTCCCACCAAGTATTGACTCATCACCAGGGTTGAGTGGAGATGTAGAACCACCAAAGTAATGTCCGCCGGCAGATTTGCAGTTCAGTAGTATAGCCATTGAAGGAAAGAGTTTCGGCCAGAGAACTATAAGCAAGACTGGCGTTGAAATGAGTGGTGCTAATTGGAGCTGCGAATAGTTTAAGCAGAGGAATATGAATAAAGATTAAACAATACAAGTTCATGAGAAGTAAAAGGTAATAATAATATGATAATCTCGCAGATAATAAGTAAAAATGGGCAAGATTGTGTATGGGTAGGAGCCAGAGATCTTTCAAACCGGCAGAGCAAATTGGAAGGAAAAGAATATATACATTTAGGAGAATAGTATAGGCTCGTTGTGAAGCATAATAGTACCGGCTATTTGTGTAGTAACCAGAATCATAGTACGTTCGAACAGACAAAAGTAAACCCAGTCGCCAATCTGAAGAAAAAGAAAATTAGCTTTTGTGCCTGGCATGAAAAAAAGGGATGATCAGGTCTGAATCTTGCATGGCCTTCGAGTCACTTGAAATATGCAGGCAAATGTTGAGCCCTAAATGCAGTCAGGAGAGAATACCAACGGGTCGATGAGACTCATTAGCAAGCCTATGGGTCGGGATTTGACTATTTCCTACTAAGGCGAATATTCGAATACGCGGCAGAGAATTGCATTTACAGCCACGTACAGTGTCGTTTGGAAGGACAAGGTACTTCGAGCCTGTTCTTTTAAAGACACGATGCTTTAACAATTTTTACACTATTCTTTGCTACCAATGCGGTTTTTCAGCGATGAATATTGGTCCTGTCAAAGATGAATAGTGCTTTCCTTTCTGTGCGGTAGTTGTCTTCCAGGCCGCAATACGGCACTGCGCCTGCTTCGGAAAGACGCTATCGGACAATTAGCAGAATCCAGATCTGCCCGCCGTTATCAGTTACAGCTGGGAGATTAGAATGATTCCGGGGTGCATGGCGGGATAGTAAAATAAACATATATTGGCAGTATCTAGATATTATTTATTGATTATGGAGCAGGATCGTCTTTTATTTATATTTTCGTACTCATGTTACGGTGTTTAAGCGCAAGACGATCCGTACTCATATTCGATATAGAACTTTACTACACTCATGTTCTAATCCGTACTCTTATTCGATATAGAACTTTATTATACTCATGTTCTACCTCTTACAGGAGATTCCCTTGAGTCGAAAATACTTACGAAAGGGTCAATATTAACCTCACGACCTGCTTCGTATAGACAACTAATAATCTCTAGCAGACGCAAAACTTGAAACTCTTACATTTAGTTAGCTTCCTTCGTATCTGCATTCGCTATACGCGACTCCTAATATCGTTTAAGTAGGTTATTCTAAAAAGAAGAAACATTCGCCTTGTTTCGACTTAACAGCTCTTTGTTTAAAGTACGCCTGGGTATCTAAAGCAACGTCTGTCCGAGCTCAAGTTAACATAGAGGGTCTAGCAGATATCATGGTAATATCTTCAACCCAATCAGGATCTTATTGCCGGTTCTTGACTTTTGGAAATAACATAAGACATGTCGTACACAGGAAGATGAAAGAGAAACGGGAGTTGATACCTCACTTTCATACAGGTACAAAATACGCTTTGTTACTCAGCTGTTTCAATATACCTTTACACGCGGGTCCATTTAAAGAGACTACATTTTTGTGTTAAGCCAGTTAATGTTAATAAGTGAATTAAAATACTTGGATTGTTCCCCTGGGATAACTGAATTGGCGCCGATCCTAACCCTGGCGGAAGAGCGGTTTAGCAAGACTGGTGAGGACCGTACCTCGGGGCCTAAGTTTGGGCTCGTAACACTCGCTTCATGGGCATTTTTAACGAATAGACAGTCTGAGAATTGCGATTAGTTCAGATCAAGATCACGATATTCAAATAGACTAGCTGGGCCCGAATTGAATCTGTTCTTAACCAGCCTCTGCATCATTCTTGAAATGCCTCTCTAGTCTTTTGTAATTTTTAGAGCATATTTTACTACTATTGGGCATACGAATACTACATCCCCGTTACGGGCATGCTTTTCGCAGACGAGCTTTTTTTTTGTCTATACCACTACCGTCATCGTACATTCATACCCATGCCTAGCCAGGACTGAAGACTCGACCTTACGGGGGTCGTGCCCCGAAACACTCTGCTACGAGTCTACTGAATCTGCCGGATGCAAACAAACCACCAGATCGCATAAGCAACCAAGTGTTCTCTCACTATCGTTTGCATTATGACATCACATGCTATCAACGGCTTCGCTGTCAAGGACCAAACATTTGCTCGAGGCTGGCAGAGCCGAGATCCGCTCATCGCAGCCGCCGTTACACCTGTACAAAGTCTGACCCCCCCCACAATGCGTCATCGAGAAAGCTTTCTGTCTCTAGTAGACCCTGTCAAAAGATATCAGTCTCACCTGTTTCTTTAACTTAGGTAGTCACATCATTGTCTACTTCGTCTATTAGCTACGGAAAAAAAAAAACGAAGAGCTAGTCTCAATGGCGAATGGAATCAACATATCGTCCTGCCCGTGCGGCTCTCGCGGCGTCTCCTCTCTGAAAGTTGCTACCCGGCCCTTCCAAGTTACCCTGTCTCATTTACGCCAGGGTTAGGCGCCGGCCCTTTCGTCATCAAAGCCATAGAAATTACCCAGTAGTTGCAATCTCTTAACAACAACAAAACGAAAACAACAGCAACTGAACCGCAAAAAACGATCACACAATTTTTGACTCTTATCTACAATTTTACTGATTTGAGAAAAACGTCGTATCTCAGCAATCGATTTCCACACAACCAATTAAACAAAAAACCTCAACACAAATATTACCCCGAGATTTATCAATTGAGTGCGTATATAGAAATTAAGAGTAAGTAACGCGTGGAGATAGACGTGGAAGAAAGCGGCACCGAGAGCGGTGAAGGAGGTTTACAGACGTTATTTTTTTTTTGTTGTACGCGTTTGTTACAAGGCGACCGAGAATGTTCGATTGGTTTTTGGAATTCCCACTGCTACCAAGAATCAGCTATAAAAGGCTCCAAAAACTTGGTACATGGCGGAGTTATTTTCGTATCCGATGCTGACCAGCAAGCTAACTAACTATACTGTAGAATGTCCAGTACTCGTGAAGATTCCGTTTACCTCGCCAAGCTCGCCGAGCAAGCAGAGCGCTATGAAGAGATGGTAGAAAATATGAAGGCTGTTACATCACTTGGTGAAGAATTGAGTGTCGAAGAGAGAAACCTCTTGTCAGTTGCTTACAAGAACGTGATCGGAGCTCGTCGTGCTTCTTGGCGAATTGTTTCTTCTATTGAACAAAAGGAAGAAAGCAAAGGAAATGATGTCCAAGTCGGCCTCATTAAGGAATACAGACAAAAGGTCGAAGCTGAGCTCGCTAAGATCTGTGAAGACATTCTCGAGGTTCTTTCTAAATATTTGATTCCTGCTGCTCAAACCGGGGAATCAAAGGTATTCTATTATAAGATGCAAGGAGACTATCACCGTTACTTGGCTGAGTTTGCCATTGGTGATAAGCGTAAGGATGCTGCCGATAAGTCTTTGGAATCTTATCAATCTGCTTCTGAGATCGCCGGGGTTGAACTGCCCCCAACTCATCCTATTCGTCTTGGATTGGCCCTCAACTTCTCTGTCTTCTACTACGAAATCCTCAATTCTCCCGACCGTGCCTGTCACCTTGCTAAGCTAGCGTTTGACGACGCCATTGCTGAACTTGACACTTTATCGGAAGAGAGCTACAAGGATTCTACTTTGATCATGCAATTGCTCAAAGATAATCTTACTTTATGGACTGGCGATATGTCTGAGGTTGCACCCGAAGCTCCTGTTGAAGAGCCGGTCCCATCTACTGCCAAAGAAGTCGTTTCAGAGCCCAAGGATTCTACTGTTGCCGAATAGATTTATTAATTGGTTTATATGAAGAGAGGAGAGTACATGTGAAGGGAGAGAGAGTGTTTGAATGTTAAAGAGAAAAAAAAAAAGGGAGTAAGAGAAAAGATTATTGGGAACCCGGTTCTCATGATAGGACCCTCCAAAAAAAAAAGAGGAGAAATAAGAGAAAAAAAATGAATTTAAAACAACTCTCTCCGGATCATGTCCTTTTTTTTTAGTGTCCTGTTTTTAAATTATTAGTCTTATTATTTCTATGGTAATATCATATTTTTTCTTATTCAAAGTATAGATAAGCAATTGGGACTATCAATCCGGAACCAGTTATTCCAATTGTCTTTGCCGTCCTTATCATTAGGGGCGGACTGGAAGTGTGGGCATGGTCCGGCCCTTTTGGCCCACCATCGACGTACCTTCGATATCATCAGTTCCATCGGCGACATCTCGGGGTGAGACCTGCGATATCTCCGTCCCCATCGCATCCCGCCTTTCCCCCTTCTCCTAGGCTCGGCCCAGGCGGTGGGGGGGGGGGCTATGTGAATGGTGCGATCGATTGCTGTGACCCCCGCGTCTTTTTTTGCTGCCTCCTACGATGGGGGCCGTTGTTATCTATCATCTCTATGCATATGTGCGGCGTCACGGCTTCGTATGATAAAAGGTCTGGCATGCTTCAGTGAGCTCAGTCAGAGTCAGACTGTTCAGATGCGGTTATTTGACGGGCTGGCCATCTCACAGTTCACCACAATCCCGCATTTACTGGTGCCTTTATCAGACCAATCTGTTGGCACACACATGCGCGCATACACTTCACAATGGGTTGTAGATGAATAGCGGTTCACATGTTTCTGGTACCTATATCCTAATCTAATCGGTGACTTGACATGCGACCAGGACGAAATACTTGGCAGTCGCACTTACAGCCTTCACATTTCGAATACTGGTGCAATTGAGTTTCGAACTGTCCTGGTCAGCTCTTCTACCTCCTTTATATTTTTATTATATACGTATATATACATATACCCATTCTACTCCCGCTTGCGATGATTTCCGGTTTCGTCATAGCACAAACCAGACACCTTAATCCCGATATAAGCATACTGTTAGTGACCGTCATCAGTCATAACACCGCCAACCCAATCGCTCCAGTTTCAACTCATATTGTCTATGTATCTCTTTTGCCCAATTTTCGCTCCCATTCGCAGTTGAGTCTGCCCTGACTGCCACGCAGGGGCGCTGCCGTCCCGACGTCTGTCATATATTTCCCTGCTATCCTGCATATCACAAGTTCACATATAAAGGCACAGCCGTCTTATATACGAAACCACAGCCTGGCTGGCAGGCAGGCTAGCACGGGTAGTCTATAGTTTGTAGTTTGACCGAGTCCGTTACTGACATCGACACCAACACCAACACACGCGATATTCAACACCCGCGCTTCTTCCGCCTAACTCCATCTCGAACTGTTCTCCAATCCCGCTCTAGCCAACTACCCGCAATAATGAGTTTTGTATCATCAGATTTATCCAATGTCTTCCGAGTCGTCAACTTGGTTGTGGCTCTGCTAGCTGTTCTTGGAGGAGTCTCTCAATTCTTCCCTGTGTCATTGTAAGTCGCCTGTTGCCTGTCGCCTGTCTGCCTTATCAGTATTCTAACATCTTTGTAGCCAGTCTGTATGTGTTTGCCTCTGGCGGCCGGGCGCTGCCCGGACCCGTTGTGCTCGCTTCGCGAGCGTCCGTCACTAACTAGTTACTAGTCAATTATCGCCATTTATGTGATTTTATTCGGTCTGGGACTTGGTTTTCTTGGTATGTCTATGACCCACCCATTTGGTGGTTCTCCCTGGTCTTAGTCCATGCGGTAGCTCTGGACACGGCCACGAAGAGACCACCCCCCTCCTCTCCTTGCTCCTTCTCTAACATTCTTGCTAGAATTTCAAGTTCCGCCTAAGACTAGCCGCTACGCCTCGTTTCTTTTCTCGTTTGTCGGTAGAGGCATTTTTTATGTGTTCCTCGGCACCATTCTCCTTCATGACCACATCCTTAGAATCATTGCTGGCTCCATTATCGCCGTTGTGGGTGTCATCTACATTGTGTTGGAGTTCATCCCTTCAATTGAAGCTCCCGAGAACATGAGATCCGGTGATCTCACTCTTGCTGGAGATTATGAGAACGCTACTGACACTCTTTAGTCTGCCCTGAGGTCACAATAAACTTCAATTAAAAACTATTTTTATAGCTTCAATGTAGCCAGTTGGACCCAGTCCAGACTGGTACTACCAGCTATTTACATACTAGGCAAATAGTGTCTGTTCGATTGAAATAAATGGATCCTCTTCGTACCAGCTCCGGAGTCTGAGAACCTCTGGACATGGTGCACGCACGGCTGTGCAGGTGAAAAGGTCGCGAAGTTGAAAAGAAATGGCCAGAGAGAGTTTGATATTCTAAAAACATATCCAAGTCTACACAAAAATGTCAGTTGTTAAAAAATTAAGAACAGACGAAAGTAGAGCTTTAATACCAGGCGGTTCTAGTGTCGGCAGAACCAGCTCGCTAAGTCTGCCAAATGTGCAGCTATCAGGGCATGAAGCAGAAGTCCTGGCCGTACAGTATGATCCGACAGGGCAATTTTTAGCGTCTGCTTCATCGGATAAGTCAATTTTACTATGGAATGCATATGGAGAAAACGACAACTATGGTATCATCAATGGCCATAAGGGAGCCGTTTTGGATATCAAGTGGTCAAGGGACTCTCGACAGGTCTTTTCATGTTCTACCGATTCGACATTGGGAATCTGGGACGTTCAAACTGGAACAAGGCTGCTAAAACAAGAGGGCCATGAAGACGTCGTTAATTCAATTGACGTAGTCAAACGTGGAATCGAACTCATTATCTCTGGCAGTGACGATGGAACGATCGGAATCTGGGATCCCCGAGAGAAACAAGCTGTAAATTATATTCAAACTGAGTTCCCGATACTGGCGGTCGCTACTGATACGCTAGGGTCCCAAATATTTTCATCTGGCGTCGAAGGCAGCATCTGCTCATGGGATCCACGAAATCCCTCGTCCCCATCATACACACTTCCCGGCCATAATGAGAATCTTGTTACCAGCTTAGATGTCTCGTCAGACGACCATCAGCTAGTATCCAATGGCATGGACAATACTGTGCGCACTTGGAACGTCCGTCCTTTCAGTCCTGAGAAAAGGGCACTGCAAGTGTACGATGGTGCTCCTCATGGCATTGAGCAGAACTTGCTTCGTGCCAGATGGTCAAAGGATGGATCTCGTATCGCTGCTGGGTCATCAGATCGTACCGTGGTTGTTTGGGACACTGTCTCGCGAAGAATCCTTTATAAACTGCCTGGACATATCGGCAGCGTGAATGATGTGTCTTTCTCGCCCATAGAACCGATCATCGCGACTGGTTCTTCCGATCGAACGGTCATTCTGGGCGAAATCAATTAACACGCATGTGCCGGTGAGGGCACTGGCTAGCAAGCGCTTACCGGACCCGTTGTGTCAAGCGATTTGACGATTACATTGCATAGTATATACATATATTTATAAACGCGGACCCGGCCTTGCTTTCTGTTATGATTTTTACTTTGATCGGGTCCGTAATCTTTGAGCATACTCTAATAAACTCTCTATAACTCCTTCAAATGTTTCCTTATCCTGTATTGCTGCCTGTAGTAGCTCCTGCCATTTTGTCGACATGTCTTGGGCGTCTATTAGTGCCTTTTTAAGAATATCCATATGCGATTCCAGTTCTTCTTCGTCCATGCCTTCCAATGCTTCGGAACTGACAGTAGACAGTTCATGCCATGTAGACAGCTTGGTTTCTGTTTCTTCTTGTAGGAGTTCTTTTTCAACCCCGGACTTTTTGGATGTTGTAGAACCAGAAGCCTCTGCTTTAGTGGACGTCGCCTTATCGGCCTGTTCGTGCTCTCCTCCGTTAGCTCTTCGAATAGTGGGCGACATTGGCAATACCAATCTCTTGGTATTCTTGTTCGGGAGGATCTCATCCAAGTCGAGTGGAATGCCTAGCGACACCAATAGCAATCGTCGGATTGACGACTTTTTCCAGTCGGTTGGATTAATATGAGGTCCGTCTACAACCAATTGCTGCCATAGCGAGGCAGACCGTTCAGAAAAATAGGAACCCGGTTCGGTGACATGATACGGACGACCTCTATCGGATGATGGTGTTGGAGTCCTCTCAATAAATACGTTTTGCGGCACGTTCGAAGTGGACGAGTTCGGTTGCTTTGGCTGATATTCATCAGAATACGACCACATATCTTTCAGCGTCGATCGAACAGACGCCTGCAATTGGGCCGAATTCGGGAAATCGGACTCTGACAAACATGGGATGTGATTAATTGGAGAAATAGCCATGAGTGGTGTTACTTCATGAGTGGGGATAGTAGCATTGTGAATGACATCTTGATCTGCTGCTGCACTTTCAAAATCGTCAAAGTCATCAAAGTCGTCAAATTCACCGAATTCGTCTTCGTCTTCTTCTTTTTCTTTTTCTTTTCCTTCTTCCTCTTCTTCTTCTTCTTCTTCTTCTTCTTCTTCTTCTTTGATTCCGTTTCCTACTTCTTCAATATCACCGCTATCATCGTCAAAATCGTCTAAGTTGGTTATATCGCCGCCAGTCATAACATCGTCCGGCGGTAAAGATGGTTGTATATCGGTGTTTTGTTCATTACTAGGTGGATTTTGGCTTGATCCCTTATGTTCTAAACTAGCATTGCCGTTTGGCTCTGATTCATGCTCTGGTTGGTGTTCTGATTCCGTGTCACGCTCTGGTTCATGCTTTAAATAGGTTTCATGCGATTGGACATCATTTGCACTATGCGCCGCTTGTTCGTTTTGCTCATTTCCCACTCTTTCTTCAGATTCCAAATCAGATCGTCTCGCGCTCTCTTCTCCACCATCTTCTTCTTCCTCTCCACTGACGGATCTCGATTCAGTCGCTTCTTCAAGCACTTTTCCGACTTGCTGCGACTCCATCGCATCTTCCAGCTCTCCACCCGAAATCAATTCACTCTTCACAACTTCTGAAGCCAGATCCCCCACGATATCGCTCCTATCTAACCTCTCATCTACTTGATCAAGTGACATTGTCCAGAGAATATCGAATTATCAGGGGTAATAATTCATTACTGGACACAAGACAATGCACACGGCTCGCGCGGTTCAGGAGTGCGCCGCGAAGACACGCGGCGCATGAGGCAGACCGCCGACCTGCCGATCAGGGTCCCTGAAACTCCGACATGTGCAGGTAATTTAGTCGCCATGCTAAAATTTAAAGTAATATCAGAATAGAAATAGAAAACAAGAGTCAAAAGAAAAAAAAAACCCACTCTCGAGTAGACAGCAGAAACCAAAATGGGCTCGTCATCAAATGGACTTCTTAGTGCTGTTGGCTGGTTCATCGTACCGGATCTAGCTACGTCGACCATTCAAAGTACCTGGTATCGTTTCACCGGTGGACAAATGGTAAAAGGACATGTGAAATATCAAAGACATAGAAGGAATATCTATATTGCCGTAATTCTGGCATATCTCACTTATTCAGTGATTGACGCGTATTGGTCGGTTGTATATGAAGGGAGCCCCTTTGAAGGGGCGTATCAAGGATTGTACACAGTATTAGGAGTGGACTCTTGTGCCAGCTATCAGCAAATCCGTACCGCGTATCGGAAGCTGGGCATCAAATTTCATCCCGATAAGACCACTTCGTCAGACAGCCACAATATGTGGCTGACTATGAAATCCAGTTATGAAGTTTTGTCGGATCCGGTCCTTCGATTCGGGTACGATCGGTTCGGATGGAAAGTTTTATCCTGGAAAAGTGCCGCAACGAAAGTGGATGATGGCACTGGATCGGCGATCCCGTTCACCATGGACGATATAGTTAGACGAGGGTTGCGAGAGTCGGTGGTTGGCTATTACTTGACATCGTTTATATCGATTATAGGTCTTAATGTGTTTGGGTTTGCCAAGCATGGCCAGCATTGGCGATACTATATTCTGCTTGTCGCACTTTTAGTGGAACTGACCATTTCTACTCGGTCAGCACGGATAGATATATTTCCTGGTCTGAGGCTCATTCCGTTCCAAGCGATTGCATTGATGAGACGGTTATTAGTGAGCATTTTCATTGGCATTAATCAAATAGCGCCCCATTTCCAGCCGCCATCTTTAGATGGACCCAATCTTGATAAAGTACTGGATCAAATAGAGCATCTTGCTCGGAATGTACGTCAAGAGGGTACCAATTCTCTTGTGTTTGAGTATACACCGTTCCCTGACGAGCGAGATGCTGTCAAGAAAAGACTGGTGGAGCAGTTGTTAGAACTGCAATTACGGTCTGACCCCGAGGTTGCTGATGCGACTGCCCGAGCGGCGACTAAAGTGCAGGCTAGGTAAAAAGCATTTTTGACAGAGGGATATAGTTCTCTTTATGCTATTTAGTAATAAACTTACATGTCAACTATTGCTTAAGATTGTAGATGGGTCCCTTCGGGATCCATTTCTATAAATGAAATATCAATCGTACATTTATCTACCCGGTAGCCAATATGACGCTTAGGGCCTTCCCATTAGCTATCATTTCAAAATACAAACGTAAGCGGTCATTCACTTATTTGAGAGATGTTCCACCGGTATAATAGTACATATGGAGTCATTGATAACCTTTGCAAGAAAATACTCTTTGAAGAATTTGGAGCGGTTGATCATAGATTCTAGAAAATCATATATATCTCACAACGTCTATATCTTATATTTTATATCAAATTCATTCATATTTTATTTAATAAATTAACAATCAATCAATAATACACAAAACTTTTATTAGTCCACAGTGTAAAGTATGCAAATCTAAACCATTTAGTCCAAATCCATACCAGACAGCTTGGATCTCTTTTTGTTCTTGTTTTTGACCATAATAGCAACCTTTTGTGGTTGTTCCTCTTCTGATTGATATTCCTCTTCTTCGCTGTATTCCATTTCGTCTTCTTGTTTGGCTTCCTTTGCAGCTTGTTTGGCAAGCTCCACATCTCGTTGCCGTAAGAGCTCTTGGTTGGACTCGACAAGCTTTCTGTCTTGTTCCTTTTGTCTTTCCTTATTTCCGCGCATTCTATTCTTGTAGAAAGCACGTTCTCTCTTTTGTCTGATCTCCTCAACACGGCCCATAGCATGCAAAGTTTCGGCAACAAGCTCACGGTTATATCTAACTGGAACGTGTCTACGGTTGTTGAAGGCTAAAGTAGAATCGACAACCATCTCTTTACCAGCAGCTTTACGAAATGCTTTCGTCCATCGGAGCTTACGAGGATTTCTCTTGAGTTTGAAATTTTTATGACATTTGGAACGACAGAATCTAAATTCCTTAGCATCGTTTCTGACGAACATGATACCATGACCGGGCTAGTTAGGTTAGTGGGATTTCTAATGACGATAGATGGAATGATAAAAAACTATTGAGTCTCGTTACTCTTACTTACATAAACCGGTGATGAACAGAAATGGCAGTTGGTAACTCTCATATCTGACTACTTTACTATTTTGGTGAAGTTTTGTACTTAACGACGATAGATCAAGTGGTGAAATTTTCACTTAAAAAAAAAAATTCACCTAATGCGATAAGAAAAAAAGTTGCGTTTAAAAGCATATGGTAAGGCTACACATTGCATATGCGATACAAGTATGATGGACTAATATTAGTAGTAGTAAAACTGACATGCAAGCCGCCTCTCCAAAAGGCTGCTGCACTTCTTGATATTTAAAACAGTTCAATACTCGACCCTTGAAACAAAGATTATAAGTAATTGTAGCTTCGCAGCTAGTGATATTCTGTGTTGTTTATTTTGATGAGCAGAGTGAGCGGGAGCTTTACAGGTATCAAGAGGAGGTTTTCGAGCGGGTAGGGTTTTGTATTGATTTATTGACATAAGTAGAAACTAGACAATTTAGTAGATTAATTGTACTGTTAAGGCGGAGAGTCGTTGGCAGTGAAAGAGATAATTAGTTAGTAACAAGGAGGTTATTGTGAGCATAAAGGTGGTAATATGGGCAGTAAATAGCTAAGATACTAGTAGTACAGAACAGTTTTAGGTGGTGTGTTTTTTAAGATTGTACATAGATCCCGAAGATCCAAGTGTTTCCCGCTCTGGCGACTCACACGTCAGACAGAGGATCACTATGTCGGGCGATTCAGGGGAGATAAAAAAATGCCGAGATGCAAATGGAGAAGAGTAGGTTTTCAGAAATTGCACGCAGAGACCGCTTTTGTGGCATTCAGCCTGGAAAATGGCAAACGTGCTGAGGGAGCGAAGAGTGGCCGATACGAGAGCGCAAGTGGTAGTCGACAGTAGCAAGTGTTCCTTGATACTGGTTACTAGGGTGGGGAAAAAGTACATATCGTACGTCACGTCGGCGGCTATGATAGTGGTGTCGGGATGAGGTGCCACAGGAGCATCGCGACCCCACCATAATAGCTGGGTACTGATTGAAGACTTGACCGAGTGTTTATTGAGGAGAATGTTCTCGTCGAGACCTTTGAGCACAGTTGGATCACCATCAGTAACAATGACATCCCGTGTATGAGGAAGCTGGGACGCTACTAGGCCTACTAATCCAGTGCCAGCGCCCAATTCGACGTACGACAAACAAGTGCAGGATGCTTTAACCGAGTCCACCAGATAGTCTGCCAGGGCCAGAGCTGCTTCCCACGTTCGGTGACCAGTGCCCCCATCGCGAGATATTACGGTTGGTTCTTCGTATAACCGAACTCTGATAGAATTGGAAATCGAATAATTGACTATATTCCTGCTGGCCGGAATTGGCATCATATAAGAAGCATATGCTTCAAATACATCTTCATGAAGGCTGATATTCGGGTCGGCTTCAGCAATGCGGATGAATTTCTTGAAAACCGACTGTTTGTAGTTCAAGTTGGCAGTAGAATTCTCGACTATGTGGACAAATTCTGGCTGTGAATCGTAGTCAAGGTATGCAGTAAGCCATGGGTTTAGAAATTTTGGCAGCACTTGCTGTCCTATCAGTTGATTTAAAAGGAGAGGTAATTCCTGTGGTAATTCGGGCGGTTTCTCTGACATGAAAGGTATAGAGTTGAGTTGTTGTTATCTCTTCTCGGTGTGCGATGTGCGGTAACGGCGGTCACGACAAAAAACTTCCTACAGTTAAAAACATCAGCCTTGCGATGAGATTATGCAGGGAGTAATTAATGATATCGGTGGATGTGCGATGGGCATAGAGATAGAACTATGGATAGTAGCCGAGAAGAGGGAAATGTAAATGTGAGTAATGTCAATTGAGCGTAATAGAGAGAAGGTGGAATTGGTTGGCCAAACATTCTCAAAGAGGTGAGGTGGCGTGGGTGAATGTTTCGGGACATTTCGGGCAAATAAAACCAACTCACTTAGAAGTGGGATCATAAACAATGAAGGAGATTGTTGAATTTCTCATGGAGAATTGTAAACTAAGTTGGTTGGGAGTTCTGTTGTGTATTGCTTATAGTCAGACCACGTTTAAGAATAAAGTAGAGAGAGAGTTTGCAGCTGTATTCCAAGTATAAGGCTGATGGGGATATCAAGTCAAGCTTATGCAGATGAGACGGAACAATGGGAGGAGCATGGAGAGGCTAAGCTGCCCAATTGTTGGCTAAGCAAGAGTGCGAGAATAGCATTGCTGGTATAGGGTAGAGTGATGCAAAGGAAGGAGATAGAGATGGAGGGGGATGGAGATAGAAGAATGGTAGTGAAAGCAGGCTCTAGGAACAGGATTTTAAGGCGGGTTCTCGTTTTTGTATTAGACCGGTGGAATAGCTGACAGTGTTCGAGCAAAGGAGAGCAGATAATTGAAGTGTAGATGGCAATCTATCAAGTCAAGTGATAGCTAATTACGTATAATGATGTAAGGAGTGGCATTGATATGGCAGATGGAGTATGGAGTATGCTTGTTGTTGTTGGTGGTGGTGGTGGTGCTGGTGGTGGAGGTGGTGGTGGTGGTGGTGCTGCTGCTGCTGGTCGCCTGCTTCTCTCCTGCTTCTCTGCTTCTCTCCTACTACTCTCCTACTACTCTCCTACTACTCATCTTCTCCAAGGCATGCCCCTACTCCAACTCCAATGCCTTCTCTTTACCTACATCCACCCCTATCTACACCTACCCACCCTCTCCTACTACTCCCTCTCCTACTACTCCCTCTCCTACTACTCCCGCTCTCGCTTATCCCATCCATCAATCCCATCAACGTCCACCCCTACCCTGGCCGATGTTGGGAAATTCCCAACAATCTTCTGAGCCGCGGCTCGTTCTGTCGGTGACATTTCATTAAACGTCACAATTGCTTTTTCTATTGAGAGATGAGGTTCCAGATATCTGTAGCTGTATACCAGTAGAGCGGGCCCTTGGGTTGAGAGCCAAAAGTCTAACATAACAGTTCGAAACCAATCGACAATGAGATCATTATGAATGTGCTCCGTATTGACAGGAATTGACAAGGCTTCTTTTTGCAGAGGTTGGGCTATGTTTTTTTTTTTTGTATCTAGAATCGCTCTACCCCCCATCCTCCATCCTCCATCCTCCATCCTCCATCAGCTCTTGCTCGCTTCAACTTGTTACCTCGGGCATATGGAACTCCTGGCCCAGACAGGCCCCCATGTTTGCTGCCTCTTCACACATTCGCCTCTAACCTGGCCCTCCTACGCTCGCAATAAACCCAGTTTGTTGAGACATCAACCGGCTTCTCCCTCCGCCTCTATTCTTACGCACTTTGTCCCCATCAACCTCCCGAAGAATTGCTTTTGTCTGGATTCAGGTTTTTTTTTTCTTAACCACCCAATGTTACCGTGCAGATATGTAATTCCGGTGAATAGTTAACCGTTTTATCTGTACTAGGCCCATATACAGAGAATAAATTGACCCCCATCGGCAGTTTCAGGGCCCATCTTATCGTATATAAATAATTCTCTTCCCAGGTAGATAGTCGGGGTTTTGACTTTTTTTTTTTTTTAGTCTTTAGGAACAACTTGAAAGACTCTTTACCTGTGTACCTCGAAACATTAATTACACAATGTCTTCTCTTGAACAATTATCGGTTGAAGAAGTAGAAGCTATTGCTTCTGGCAGAGCCACTCGAGAACAAATCAATATCAATCGAAAGAAACATGCCAGCTTGACGTCTGTTACTACAACTGCCAATGGAGAAAAACGCAAAGTACACATTTCCGAACAACCATTCACCTGGTCAAATTGGTATCAACATATTAATTGGATTAATTCTACCTTGATTGCCATTTATCCCATTATTGGTTTCTGCTTTGTACCATTTGTGCACTTGTCATTAAAGACTTTTGCATGGTCTTTTATCTATTATTTCATGACCGGGTTGGGCATCACCGCCGGTTACCACCGAATGTGGTCTCATCGAGCCTATTCTGCTAGACTTCCTTTACAGATCTTTCTCATGTTGGTTGGTAGTGGAGCTGGCGAAGGATCCATTAAATGGTGGTCCAATGGCCATCGTACTCATCATAGATTCACTGATACTGAAAAGGATCCTTATGATGCCCGTCGTGGATTCATGTTTTCTCACATGGGTTGGATGCTGTTCCACCAAAACCCGCAACTAAAAGGTAGAACCGACATTTCAGATCTTATCGCCGACCCTCTGGTTCGTTTACAACATAAGCACTATCTTGTGTTTTTGTTTGCCATGGCGTATATTTTCCCCACTCTTGTTGCTGGTTTCGGATGGGGCGATTGGACTGGTGGTCTTCTGTATGCTGGAGTTCTTCGTCTCTTCGTAGTCCATCAATCGACTTTCTGTGTCAACTCGTTGGCCCATTGGATAGGCGAACAACCGTTTGACGACCGCCGCACGCCACGTGACCACGCCATCACTGCATTTGCTACTCTTGGTGAAGGATATCATAACTTCCATCATGAATTCCCAAGTGATTATAGAAACGCCCTTAAATGGTATCAATATGACCCCACCAAGGCCTTTATTTGGTCCATGAAGCAGCTTGGTCTTGCTTATAATCTGCAAAAGTTCTCTCAGAACGCCATTGAACAAGGTCTTGTTCAACAGAGACAAAAGAAGCTTGATAAATGGAGAGCCTGTCTTAACTGGGGAATTCCAATTGAGCAACTCCCAGTGATTGAATTCGACGATTTCAAGGAACAAACAAAGGAGCAAGGCAAGTCGCTTGTTCTGATTTCGGGCATTGTTCATGATATCACCGACTTCATTGAGCAGCACCCTGGTGGTAAGGCTCTAATCAAGTCGGCCATTGGCAAGGATGGCACGGCTGTTTTCAACGGAGGTGTCTATAACCATTCCAATGCTGCTCATAACCTGTTGGCTACCTTGAGAGTAGCTGTTATTAGAGGAGGTTGTGAAGTAGAGGTATGGAAGAAGGCTCAATCCGAGAAGAAGGATGTTAACATTGTTACTTCGATTTCCGGCGACAAGATTGTTCGTGCTGGAGAGCAAGCGACAAGATTAGCCGAGACTGGAGTTTCTGGACGGGCTGCCTAGAACTGACGGGACAACTTATAAATATATGAACAAAAAAAAACTCCCTCATTCCTTTTATTAACGATTTATAACGCACTTGGAATATATATATTCTTATATTATTATTTTATTATTTAACGCAAAAAGACGGTTAGCCCCTGGGGGTTGTATCTCCGATATGACTACCTGATTAGGAACTGAGTTTTGTCCGTTGGAACCTCTGGGCCTATTTTGCTGGTGATCATAAAATTTCCCTGCCTAGGTAGTCATCGCATGCCCAACTGCCGCGGCTCAGGCATTGTACTACCAGCAAATCCACCTCGAATGCGAGCATCGATGCTTAACTAATCATTCATTCATCAATCTCCAAAATGTTACTGGTTGGTTGGAAATTACAGAATAAGCATGTTCTAGTCGTTGGAGGCGGAGAAGTAGCTAAAGGAAGGATATCGGCTGCCGTCAACGCAGGGGCCCTAGTCACGGTAATTGCTCCAGAGGTAGCACCGGGAATTGAAGACTTGGAGACTCAAATGGAACTGAATCGAATCGATAGGAAACAAATTGATTTGGAAAAAGACTTTGTAATAGATCCCAACTCTGAAAATGAACAAGAATACGACATGGTGTTTTCTGCGATAGACGACAGAGAATTGTCTCATAAAATCTACCTGGAGTGTAAAAAGAGAAAAATACCAGTAAACGTAGCAGACATTCCGGACGAGTGCGACTTCTATTTTGGATCGGTCATTGAAAGGGGGCCATTACAAATTATGGTTTCAACTGGTGGTGCTGCCCCAAGGCTTGCTAGAAAAATCAGGCTGGGACTCGAAGAAAGCGTTGACAAATGGAATGTTGATAAAGCAATCAGAAATGTCGGCAAACTGAGAGCGATGCTACGAGAAAACACTACTGGAATGGATGAGATTACTGGAAAAGAGAAAGGCTATGATAAGGATACGATTAGCACCAGAATGAAGTGGATTTCGGATGTATGTGATAATCTCACTTTCCAAGAGCTCGGTGAGTTAAGAGACCGTGATTTAGAAAACATGTTGGAAAAGTATCCACAGCCGGTCAAAGAAAAGAAGGAAAAAGAGGAAAATACAACCGCCTGATGATTAGGTGTTTACTAGACAAGCATTAGTACCCTATACAACTTGTAAACGCAATGAATGACGAGTGTCTTAAAAAAAATCTGTTCTTTTCAAGGGTTACATTATACTCTGTAAGATAAGAGTATATAGCTAATTTATATTCTCTGCCTTGTGTATTACCGCTAAAAAGAAAAAGAGCTAATGATATTCAGGGGAAGTCATAATTCTTATCATTCTACCCTTGCCCTTATCTGGCCATCGGTATTTCAAGCTAGTATACGACGACTCCAACGAACGGACGGATAAACAGTGATTATAATAAGGCAAAATCAGGATTTATATTGTTTATTACAGCGGTCTTAAAACGGTTTCTCTAGCAAAGTAGAGTGAGTGTGCCTGTTGTTGACATTTCAGATCTTACTCAATCTCTAAAGATTTCACGCCGCACATCTAAATATCTACAGATTATTGATCTCTATTCCACCACCCCGTCCTCCACTCCCCAAAGGCCATTTAGCATGAGATTCAAACTTAAAGTGGGCAGTAAGAGCCTTGTTTGGTGGCCAATTGATAAGAAGACAAGAAACTCGACTATCTCGGAATTTGTAGAGGAGTTAACGGGCTCTACTCGTAATCGGGCCTATATAGGCGGAATCGAACTTAGTTCACAGCATAAGATAAAACATATGGTTCGGGATGGTGATCTCGTCGAAATTCGTACAGAAGGAATCGCTAACCTTGGAAAATCTAGTACAAAGCATCGAAATCTAAGGCGGAAAAGATCAAAAGCTATGAGTAAAGAGGAAGAAGATAACGAACATGAACGATATGGTGATAGCTATTCTCAAGACCTTAACGTTTCTAAAGAATATGAAGGATATGAGAATTACAAAGACAAAGAAGATTACAACGCAGATGGATGTAGTATTAAAGATTCCAATGAGCGCAATAGCCAAACCACACATGAACTGGTGGCTATTGAAATAGATAAATCTTCCCCCACTATCCCTGCTGGTCAATCTCGGTACAAAAATATCAGACTTGCTGCTGTCGAGTGTCAGTATCCTGATTACTACCAGGTGGTGGTTCCCCCATATCCCTTCCAGAGAAATCCCATAAAAACATATGTAGAATCAGACACGCCGGTTGACAGTGAAAATGCCCATGAATTGGCTATAGCTTCTCCTGAGAATAGTCTGATGGTTATGAGGCAAGATTCGCTAGAGACAGACAATCCTGATAGTCCACCTACGGAGGGGCCTATTAAAAAGATTCGTACTAGCATGTTCTATGAGCATCCAGAGTCTAATACTACCACCCGCCTATCTCCCCCTTCCTTGAGTCATATTCCAGCCACCAGTGAAAAATTGTTCAATATTACTGACGGATATGAAGTTAGTTCATTATCCTTAGTCTCGCCCAACCAAGTGCTGGTTGTTTCTCAATTAGTTTGTGAACCTCCTCATTACTTACCTACTCAGATATATCGCACAATCAAATTTCACGGCGCCATTTCCAACGATAGTTACCTTATTCAAACGGAGAAGCGAGACCTGAACCGGCCCAAAAGTAAAGGGAAATTTGAAATCGAGCTGGGAAGTGATGAAGAGCCGCTCACTAATGAGGAGAAACATATCAAGACATTGTGCAAACAATTCGGCTATGAAAAGATTGGAGCGAATATCTTAGGGCAGTCAATGAGATTGGCGGGCGAAGACAAAACCACCAACAACGAAAAATCCCTGGATATTGCTGGCATTGCATGTCCGATTGACTATTTTGCTTTTAAAAACTAGATGTATATTTACGAGATGACTATTTGTATATTAGCTTTACATGATGGATTTGACAGCTAGTTAATGCAAGGGTGAACAAGAGTATAGTTGGCTAGACGGTTTGCAGTCAACTTTTATGCTTCGTATTATCATTCTTGGCCGGAAGCAGAGTCTTGATATACAGAGTGCGGTTTAGAAGGCAATGAATGACCTGGAGCTTCAGGAGAAATCGGCAGAACATCTGCTAGAGTAGTAGGTGCTGTAGCAGCAGATTCTAAAGTCTCAGGTTTAGACGACTCTTCTTCAGGAGGGGCATCTGAATCGGATTCGGCAGAGCCGCTATTGTCGCTGTCGCTACTCGTATCGCTACTGCTGTTGCTACTACCATCGCTACTACTATCACCATTGCTATCGCTATCATTATCATTATCATTACCTGCTTCTTCTAGGAAATATCCAGCAGGGAGAAAACTTGACTCGTCTCCTTCGTTTTCGCCAATGACAACAAATATTGCTGGATACTCCACTACAGATTGACCAGTAATTGCCTGGTTGAAGGATTTGGCATTATCCAATCTTATCACCTGCGGCCTGTTCGCCGGACATTCGACCTTTTTCAAATAAAGACTCAACCGCCTAGATATAGGTAGTTCGTGTCCATTAGGAGAGAACTTAAATATTCGTCTAGCCGCCTCGTCTATAATTTCCGAATCGGCTACTTCTTTGGTGGTAGTAGTAGTAGAATCATCTCCATTCATAATAAATGTCCACTCAACAGTCCAGAAATACTTTTTCCGTTTATTGTTCCATCCTGACTTGTTATTTACACTTCTTTGCATACCGTCTGGTACTTGCTTGACTCGAACCCCATTGATGAGTCGTTCAGACAGATTATTCGCTTTACCTCCTCTTCTCTGCTGACCCTGCTGCCTTGATCTCCTGTTTCCTCCATTGTTCGTATGTAATACTTCAGTTGCTGATCTTTTACCGAGAACCAATTCTCGGTCGACAGTTTGCAGGAAATTATAGTCCCTGTTTATAATAACTGGAGATGCTATTAGATCACGCTTGGTGAAGTATTTAGCGGGATCGACCAGGCCCGTACAGTTAGTTTGCTGTTTATGAAGTTTCGAGCACTCTAACGAGCATGTTCTCATAGCACAAGCAGGACATTTGTATTTGAATGGATTCTTGAAACATATTTCGCATAGATTCGAAAGTGTAGTATTCATTGCATACCAGCTTTAAATATTGGTGGTAAATAAATAAATATATATTTTTCTGATAAGATATGCATATAGATCTAATCTTTTTATCTGCAGCTTTAAAGGCGGCGCCTCACTAAACATGGCGCTAAGAGGGTTAGGTATGCACGTTCACAGGCAGCAGCTCCCAAGGACGTTTATCGAACAGCCATTCAGGATCTCACTTTGTTATCAGAAGCTCCTCCTGTATCGACCATACAACGCACCGCCTGAGAATAACAATGGTAAGTACTAGCACGATAGCGGTTTCTCTGGTTGCTCTATCCCCTTCAAGGAAGATGATTGTTAGGCTTCTTTGTAGTTTGCATTTGTTTATTCTCTTCTGTCCTGTGCGATACTAACAATTTCCTTAGTCTGCCCAGAACTCCAATGGAATCCAAACCCTCTTAGAGGTAAGCTGATAGGTTCTTTTCCCAGGTCTCCTTCGCCATACTAACTTCAATTCTAGGCTGAGCGTAAAGCTCATGAGATTGTGCAAAGTGCTAGAGCTTGTAAGTAGATTGGATTGTGCTGTGATTGTATGGAGGCTACAGCAGACGGTCATCATTCGATCCTGAACCTGGCCCCTACAAGATAAAACACCGTCTCTATGGACACCCTCTTTACCCAAGATTGTATAACTGACATTTTCCAGTCCGCACTCAGCGTTTAAAGGCTGCTAAGACCGACGCTGCCGTCGAAATCGAGGCCTATAAGAAGACCAAAGAGTCCGACTATCAACAGAAAGAATCTCAAGTAAGTAAGGAACTGCACCAGAAGAAATTCACTCACCGCCGGCTACTAACTTGCTATTTTAAGCATACCGGAACCACTTCTAAAGCCACTGAAGAGGCAGAGACAAAGATCCAGTCTGAGCTCGAGAAGATCAAGGCTCAGGCATCTACTTCTAAGGACTCAATTATCAAGAAGGTCATCGACTCTGTGACTACTCCTACTCCTACTCCTCATATCAATGCTTAGATTACGACTATATATAGACATTTGGTCGGCTCAGCCTGTTCCTGTGTCTCTATAGGAGAATTTAATATATAACCACATAATCCGCTTCTCCCTGCTGTGTATCCGACGGTCGGGGTTCGACCCTGACTCGTAACCCGGGCCTGCCCTTGCAGAGTGGGCTCATATTAGCAGACGAGAGAACCGAGCAATACGGAATAGCCTGAGTGGGAGTGCCATAGTCGACCCCAGCATCTGGTCGCGACGCCGGGCAGCGTGCGGCTCGGATAATTAATAGGCTGATAGATAGAACATAGTAGCTGGCAATACATATTTAATAACTACTAGAGAGGAAATATCCGAATATCTGCCCACCTGGATTATAGAGGGTGTCTGAAATTGATCCAAATACAATTCACACTATCATACAGTGATACCGTCAGCTCGCTGTTGGTGTATTGATGGGGGTGTCGCGTCGCTAGAACTAGTTCACTAATAAAATGCTAAATATGAAAGTACCAGAAATATCAGCTGCTTTGCTGTTGGTCCTGATTCCCACAGTATATCTCATTAGCCGGCGAATTTTGGACTCGAAACGCAAAGAAAAGGGCAAACAATTCCACCTGCCGACTCCAGAAGAAGCACTACCGCATTGGAAAGGAAAGAGGATTTCTCCAGTATCAGTCTATGATGCCAATGATCCCACTAATATCCAATGCTATTGTCCGGCCACTGGACAATCGCTAGGTAAAATTCCTGCTCACACAAGAGATGATATAAATGTCATCATTGATGGCGCCCATAAAGCACAGAAATCATGGAAGTCTTCTACATTCAGTGAACGACGGACGGTATTAAATACTATTTCAAAGTATATCAATGACCATCAGGAAGAAGTCGCCAGAATAGCATGTCGTGATACAGGCAAAACTATGCTTGATGCTTCTCTAGGAGAAATCCTCGTGACTCTTGAGAAACTCAATTGGATTGTTGCTCATGGAGAAAAGTCACTGACTGTATCGAAACGACCAGGTCCAACGAACATTCTCATGTCCTATAAAGGAGCAGAAGTTCGGTACGAACCACTCGGTGTAGTATCAGCAATGGTATCGTGGAACTACCCTTTGCATAACCTTATGGGACCCATAGCGGCAGCATTGTTCACTGGTAATGCCATTGTTGTAAAATGCTCGGAATCAGTCGTATGGTCTTCATTACATTTTATGGAGATTGCCAAGGAAGCATTACGGATTAATGGATTCGACGAAAACCTAGTACAATTAGTTGCTTGTTGGCCACAAGATGCCGACTTCTTGACGTCTCATCCCGGACTCAACCATATTACATTCATCGGATCACGACCAGTAGCACATCAAGTAGCTACTGCTGCTGCGGTCTCGTTGACACCAGTAGTTTGTGAACTTGGAGGTAAAGACCCATTGATGGTGTTGGATGATCTGTCGGATCGCAAACTAGAAGGAATAGCATCGATTATTTTGCGCGGTACTTTCCAGAGTTCAGGACAGAACTGTATTGGAGTGGAAAGAGTGATTGCAGTAGGAAGCTCATATGAAAAGTTAATCCCCATTTTGGAGAAAACTATTTCTCAATTTCGATTGGGATCATCTATTGATCAACAAGAAGTCATCGATATGGGAGCCACCATCAACAGTAATCGATTTGATACTCTTGAAACATTAGTTAAAGATGCAGTAGCTCAAGGAGCGAAATTGGTTCACGGAGGAGTCCGATATAGTCACCCTAAATATCCACAGGGGCATTACTTTACACCTACATTTTTGATTGACGTGACGCGAGATATGGACATTGCGCAAGAGGAAGTGTTTGGGCCGATTCTTCTGCTGTTCCGGGCGAATTCACTAGACGATGCAGTGGATCTGGCCAATTCTACCGAGTATGGGCTTGGAGCGTCAGTATTTGGCAATTCCAAACAAGTTCTCAGCGACATAACTGACCGTCTTGAGTGTGGTAATGTTGCCATTAATGATTTTGCTACATACGCATTATGTCAATTACCGTTTGGCGGCATAAAAGGAAGTGGATACGGTAAATTTGGAGGTACCGAAGGACTGCGTGGTCTTTGTGTAGAAAAGAGTGTATGCTACGATCGATTTCCATTTATCAAAACGACTATTCCACGGCCCCTGGACTACCCGATTCCTGATAGCAAAAAAGCATGGGATATGGTTAAAGCCATTAATCAGGTGGGATATGGCCAAGGAATCTGGGGTCAGTTGCGTGCATTTCAGCGACTTGCTCGAGGGAGTTGATTATTCTCAAACAGGCATTTTTTGCATGAATATATATATATATTTATATATGTAATAGATTTTACATTGTGTACATAACTGAACAGTAGGTCAGTGCGAAGTTTGTGCCGATTTGAAGGCATTGGCTAATTTGTCACTATAATCTTTGAATGTCTTTTCGACCCTGTCGGACTCCTTGCGAAAATAGTCCTTGTCGATTTCTTTGGCCTTGAGAGACTTTTTCAGGTGGGTGAGCCCAAGGGCACGGATCTGTGCAAGGGAATGCTTAGATGGAGAGTTACGGAAATGATCGTGTAGTTGCTTGATCTCTTTGAGAACTTGAGATTGATGGTCGTTATTGTCTGAATTGTCAGCTTCAGACGAAATCAATAACGTCTGACTGTTTTTAGGATCCAATTGGGGAGTGATGTTGAGCTGTGACAGAATCGAACTAGAGACATATTTCACCTGCTTGGGATCAAACACTACAATTGAAAGACGGTTACCTCTGGTTTGCAAAGTAGCAATCTGGTTGAGAGGATGGGTCTCCCCATGCTGTAAGGTAATAGATATATCGTTGAATTTAGAAATATCAATTTTCGAAGTACGGATTTCTTTTAATTTCTCAGTAAACACTTCTAAAGTTTTTTTGTATTTCGACTCTAAAGAATCTAGATCAAATAGAGCAGTATCATCGCTGGTTTCTTTTTCGCCGGCTGCCTCAGTTTTTTGGTTGGACTTTTTCGATGACTTTTTGAATACCAGGCGAGAGGAGCTGAGAGACCGGAGTGGTACGCTATTCAGAAGACCAGCTGTTCTCACAATTCCTAGCTGTGGTCTGCTAAATAAGGTTCTGAGCATATCTAAGGAATTTCAAATGTCTCTACTCGTCGTCGTCGTTCACTGCTATTCAAGATAGATATCTCGAGACTGGCAGCTGCTAAGGATCTCGAAGACGCTTAGAGGATAAGGACCTCAAATTTCAGCCATACCCTAGCCCGATGGGATACCCCTGGTTTTTCTGTTCTCAGTCATTAGTAGGGTTTGTCAGTTAGCATTTTGGAGTGGTCTGTCAGTTTTTAAGGTGGGTAATGCTAATAGTCTGACTTTGCTCTAGTTTTTGGGGACACTGTCTTGCTCGACTTGGTATTATTAGACCCTAGCAGTTGAGGTACATAGACGACGATTGATTACAGATCAGAATATGAAATATGAAATATGAAACACAAACCAATAGTAAATACAATAAGAAAGTTAAACATTGTTTGGACTACAGTCTATAACTTATAGTTTTGCCATTTTGGATCCAAATATTCAAGGCTTTCTTATAGTATTCTTGAATGATGATAATATTATATACACATATAGTTACTTCATGCCGATTGTATCTACTATCTTCACAGTCTAGATATCCCTTTATTCTTCAATTCCTGTCTACCGGTTGCAAGCGGCTCATTAAACTACTGTCTGTCTGTTCTCATACGCAGCGTGGAATAGCAAGCAACAGAGCTATTGCAAATCTGATCCATCACTCTCGCAAACTATATACGCATGACAGGCTGTGGTAGGGTCGTCGCTCCTCACCCAGCCCTTGCTCGCTCGACCCTTGATTGAACTGCACTGCCAGCTACTCCCTCCGTTCCGCTCCCAGTCTCCCATACAGGCGTCCCGCCGCGGATACACCCTACCACACATGCAACGGTGCGCCATCAAACGACGTTCTCACGTGACGGTAAGCAATGATGAGTGATGTTTTTATTGCAGTCACAGTTTCCTATTTCGGTAATTTCTGCCGTCCTGATTTCAAATCAAACTTTTGGGACCAAATCCGCACCAGCAGCCACACAAGAATATACCTGCTTATGATTCTTCTTGTCACAAATTTACGTCACATCAACATTTTACTTCAGTTCGATCACTCGTAGAGATAAAAAAAAGTGTAAGTGAAATCGAAGACAAGAAGATGGAATGGAAGAAAGGAGAATTGTAGAAATACGTTTAGTCGAAACATGGAGAAGGATTGGATCGTTCGAGCGGACTTGTCAAGATGATTAATAATGGACATTGAAATGTCTGTATTACAAATCACCATTGAAGGGTGAAGATATTATATATATAGAAGCAATCGAAGGTTACGTTTTTATCGACTGCGGTTTATTGGCACCTATAAATACTAGCTATCGCCACCACAAGACATTTTCATCGAAACGGTTTTTCTACATACATTTTCATTCCATCTATTTATTCATCCTAAAACACGTTCCTAACCAAATACTAGAAAAATGGCTCGTCGTCCCGCTAGATGTTACAGATACTGTAAAAACAAGCCCTTCCCTAAATCCAGATATAACCGTGGTGTCCCCGATGCCAAGGTTAGAATTTTCGATTTGGGTCGTAAGAGAGCTAATGTCGATGACTTCCCTCTTTGTGTCCACCTTGTCTCTAATGAACTTGAACAACTTTCTTCCGAAGCTCTTGAAGCCGCTCGTATCTGTGCCAACAAGTACATTACCAAGATCTCTGGTCGTGAATCCTTCCACATGAGAATCCGTGTCCATCCCTTCCATGTCCTCCGTATCAACAAGATGTTGTCATGTGCCGGTGCCGATAGATTGCAACAAGGTATGAGAGGTGCTTGGGGTAAGCCTCAAGGTCTTGCTGCCCGTGTCAACATTGGTCAAATCATCATTTCTGTCCGTACCAAGGACTCCAACAAGGACGTTGTCATTGAAGCTTTGAGACGTTCTCGTTATAAGTTCCCTGGTCAACAAAAGATCATTATCTCCAAGAAGTGGGGTTTCACCAACCTTGACCGTCCTGAGTACGTCAAGCGTCGTGAAGCTGGTGAGATCAGAGATGATGGTGCCTATGTTAAGTTCATGACTAAGAAGGGTCCTCTTGAGCAATCTTTGATTGACTTCCCTGATTACAATCCTGAAATCTCTGCTTAAGCTTAGTTTTGTTTGATAATCAAATAAAAAATAAATTAACCAGTTTTTATATTATAATATCTTTTTTTTTTAAGTCGTGCTGCTTACAGGCTTGATGTGTGAGTTTGATAGCGATATTGCATTGATTGTAGTAGGCGGTCGCAAAAAACGAATGAAGCCTGCTAGGTTAGTGGATCTGATAGTACCAACAGTCCTTTGCTCCGCCATGGGCTGAAGTATATTATTTCATTGTCTTGGACGTATCCACCCCGACTACTACCAATAACAATTGGTGTCACGTGAGTTCTACTGCCGCGTACGTTGATATACCGCAGTTCGTTCTAGAGCCTATTTATTATCTCTTTACACTGCAGTTTGATATAAATGTCTAGCCATAGTTGTAAATATATAATATGCTGCCAACCAGTTGCCTGACATTCTATAATACATTTCTGTACCGGCTTAGGATTGTTGCTTCTAAGCAGCAGATTGCGAATAAGTGAATCAACCCCACCTCTTATTCCATATCATGGCCCAGATAGACACCGGTCTCTGAAGACTTCCCTTATTGAGTCAATGTAATGGAGGACAGATACGGATCGTACATGGTAAACTCTAGAGTTCGTGCTGATGGTCATATATTAGAATCGATTTCTCGATTTTACGTTTATTTTGCTTGTATGCGTCCTGTTTATATTATTATATATGCCTATAACTTGTAATAAGCTTAAAGAGATGTGGCCCATTTATCATCACTGATAACAAATTGTCACCTCGTATTTTTTCTCATAATCATAGTACTTGTCAAGTTGACCGCTAAACAAGGCCATGACATCGCATACAGGTATATAAATATTGTTTGAGTACGTTTAAGATGTCCGAGGATGATGAGAATCTAGCATGAATTGTCCTATTAAGGAGTCTCATACTCACTCTCTAATATGTACACCCATCTGATAGTAAATGAACTACGTAGGAATACCACCTTGGGTCGCAAGACGATCTCCTCCTGAACTAGCTTAATATAGGACTTGGCCGTGTTATATAACGAGGTCATTCCCAAGTTGAATGCGATTGCGGATATTGATTATTGGCTATTGGCTGTCATTATTATATACCACACCACGATAATCAGTTTGCGACAAAGTATTTCTCTGGGAATACAAACATTGGTTGTAGTAATTTAGAATTACCGCGAACCCGATTTCTTATACTAGGTAGCATCACTTCTTTAACAATATACCTTAAAAGACGTCCGGAGAACATAGATAGCTGTGCACCCGATCTCTTAACAGTGGGCTGTAGTGATGTATCCCGGTGTATTGGTAGAGTGAACATGAGAACAATGAAATATCCACTGACGACATTGAATCTAACTTTATGATTATTATGTTGGAACGGGATAAACTGTCCCCTCTCATTGGAATGGTATCGAGTTATCGTCTAAAGTGCGTTATTCGGGCATAGACAGGGAAAAGGGACGACAGAATTTGGCGATTCTCGGGGGTTCCGCATACTGCGAGAACCAGATTCCTGATCTTGGCTTTGAGTCCATTTAAGTCAATGTGAAAATCAAATCACCCCTCGAACTTGGTACTTAAGATGTCGACCCTCGCGCTGAGGGAAGGAAATCCGGCAAGTTTGGGTATGTAAAGGTGGAAGGAAAGTAGAGGGTCAAAGTCGATATCATGGATGCAAGAAGAGGTAAAAGCTACCATCGGAAGGAAAAGAATTGGATCAGATGGTGGTGAGGTTAGTGGGAGAGGGCTTGCAGGAGCGGAAGACGAGAGTCGAAGAGATTCGTTAACAGGGGGGCCAGCTTGAGGAGAAACTAATATGGGCAATAGTGATTTTGATTTTTATTATGACTATACAGAATATAAAGAACCAAACCGACTCTAGGTGCCATAAACGATTGGGAGTTACATAACGAGTAAAGTGAGCCATGGACTACTCTAGAAATTAACAGAGGAAAGCAGGATAGGCTTCAGTAAGTGCAAAAGGCTAACTGCGGTGCACCTGGTAACCAAACCGCTAGATATCCCCACAGATGTGAAATTATCATGAATGAATGAATGAATATATCTTGATTAAAGTCCTATACAACAAATAAATTATACAAATAAATTTCCATGACTTATCTATCTCTAAGGAGGACTGTTCTG